>MJUU01011721.1:18504-55580 GCA_002080025.1 Modiolus philippinarum
GTTGAAGATCGTGTGATCGTTTGGTGGGACATTAACAAAGCGTCATTAAAGGAAAAGATTGTTCAGCCAGAAACTAGAGACCTTGTTCTTCAATCTCAATCAGGCATTACCGTGTAATAATAATACCTGCTTGAAATTTTAACGTGCATTAATAAATACCACGTGGAAAGAGATTTCAACCAATGAAAAGAAATCAATTTTCACTGACAGATATAAAATAATATGTGATTGTGTCTTTTCATCTGTCTATATCCCCTTCTTGCACCTCCTTCCCAAGCTATCCAACCAATTACAACGATCTTCTTCTTACACATGAAATAAAAAAGGACACCGAAAATACCATGCATTCATGAACGTGACATTAAAAAGAAATGTTTCCTTCTTTTTTAAAAATTTTTTAATAATCAGTGATCGCGCTTGGGAAGCAGGTTCATTAATAAATGCTTGTTGCTCTTCAGATTTTTTATACTAAACATCTAAAGCAAAGGTTGAAATTAAATGTTTTTCGTTCTAGCTGCAAATTTGTCTCGACACTAGGTTATATAAAGCGAATTTCACACGCGATCTTAGTAAACGTTGATATTTAGCTGCATCAACTGGTTAATAGTAACATATTCTTAATTTTGCATTCTGTATTCCGAATTCTGAATTCCGTATTCTGAATTCCAAATTCCTCAAAACGATGTCCCTTCTCGGCTTTCGTATAAATGATAAAGATATATGCAAACGAAGTTTAGTGAAGAACCAACAAGCCGTTACGGCTGGGGGTTTTACATAAAATTTCCATATGTTTAACATTGGATTGAAAAAGGGGCCTTTAACCTTAATCTTCCACCAAACACCACAGCAATTCATTTACCTTTCGGTCTGCTCGATTTATTTTGGTATACTCGTTGAGATTTCATCCGTTTATTACAGATCGACATAAATTAGGGGAAGGAAAGGGTAAAAGACAGATCGAGAGAAAAGGGGTTGGAGAAAGGAGAAAGAGGATGGGAGAAATCAGCCAGTTGCGGGAAAAGGGGGATAGGAGAAAGGGGCATGAAAAAGGAGAAAGGGGTAGGAAAGGGGACAGGAGAAAGGGGCAGGAAAGGGGAAAGGGAGAAAAGGGCAAGGGAAGTGGCGAGTCTTTCTGCTATGGGAGGGGGTCCGACCCATAATTTTTCCAAAAGGGGTCCCGGAACCCAGTTTAAAAAAAACAAGGAATTTAAATATCTGCCAACCTAAAGGGTCCAGGCCCCCACCCCATTGATCCGCCACTGAAAAGGAGTCTAGTAGAAAGGGGTGAGATAAAGGAGAGAGGGGCGAGTTGGGATACAGGAAAGAGGGAGCAGGAGAAAGGAGGAAAGTGACGGGAGAAAGGAGAAAGGCACTCGTCCGACCCCTTCTAAGTTGGAATGGGCTTGAATGAACTTTTTA
This sequence comes from Modiolus philippinarum, assembly GCA_002080025.1. Taxonomy (NCBI): domain Eukaryota; kingdom Metazoa; phylum Mollusca; class Bivalvia; order Mytilida; family Modiolidae; genus Modiolus; species Modiolus philippinarum. The sequence continues at coordinate 19,924 of MJUU01011721.1, forward strand.
AGAGCAAAGACATTATTAGCATCACATATTCAAGGCAAAAACTGCATATACATTTAAATGCAAAGAAAACAGTTATATTGAAACAAAAATTCAGATTAACATTCTCATGTCATGTGTAGAAACTTTCACTGCAGGTGTTAGTACTTATAACTTTTTAATATATCTGCTACCGCGTAAAACACACTTGAATTATGTATTATCGTTCAAGTTAATGGTCAACTATGTGCTGATTGAAGATGAAAATGATAAAAGACTACACATCACTATATTATTTGTGGAGGGGGTGTTCAAGAAAAATAGATTTTTTTAATCTGCTTCGCAGCCAACATAGAATTTATACAGGATATTTAATTGAACTGAATGGACAAATTTATTTTCTGAACAAAATTATACGTCACTGGTCTTAACATTTTGCGTATTTGTTTTATTTGTTTTTTTAAATGCATTGCCCGTAAACAAATAAATAGAGAAAAAAACTCATATTGTCATGTCACGGGTTTGTAATGCTGAAGCATTGAAACATGTACGTCTGCATGCATTGCACAATTGTCTTTTTTGAATGATCACGTATAAGTTGTTTCGGAACGTTAATCGTTCACTCAAGCAATTCCTTTACCGTTTGGTCTGTTCCATTTATTTCGGTTTCATAAGTACAGAATATTACTACAGATCGACACAAAATTTAATTGGTTGAATGAGTTTTTAAAGAGCAAAGGTATTGTTGACATCAGTACCAAAAATTCCTCTTTTAATGAAAAAAATGCAGTTCAATATACATTTACTTCTTTAGTTTTTAAAAAATGCCATTACTATTGAATATATCCCTTTGTTAAAAATATTTCAAAATGGCACATTTCAATTACTCACGTATTAGTCCTCCAATTCCCCTTTATTCAATAATCAGTAATTACCCCAAATTAAGCATTTTGTCATTTCACTTAGCTACATTTATGAGAATTTTACAGAGAATCCGCATACTTTACAGGAAGTTTTATTTAAAAAAAAAAGACCAGTTAATATTGAAATGATTTGTATGCCTTTCTAGAATTATCTTTATCAAAACAGAAAGGACATAACAGGAAATATCTACGATTACTGAAAATTACAACTGCAGTACGTACAAATGTAATCCCCCCGACAACTTAAAAAAAAATAAGAAATATGGCAGAACATGAATTTAAACAACGATAGGTCCGAACAACCGCACTTGGTAAACAGGATCTAGCAAAAAGTCTGTAGTAGGATTAAATCGGTTTTTTGCAAACCCCCCCCCCCCCCCTTTCCTCTTTACTGTTTTCTTATAGAACAAAAAAACCGGGGATTTTTGAAACAATCAATGAGCGGTCTGTTCGAACGATTAATGTTTTGTAGGTTTAGCCGACGTATATCCAGTTTGTGTACTTGTCACGAGTTTTTGTTGTGCAACATTACTATATACGTCACTAACAATGAATGATCACAGACTTCAGTTTCAAAAGATCACTTAATAACCCTTTCTAAATCAAGCATTTGTTTAAAGATAAGTCCATCAATTCGGATAGTAATATTGAAAAATGTTCGCATTCTCCCAAGACAAGTCATGTAAGATATCGATAGCTACCCGGTTATTGCATCTAGGAACATAAAGATTTGATTAATAATATTGTGCTTAATTGGGACGACGTGTCATTATTTACTCTGCCACGTTATGTGCTGACATCTTACCTGTTTCTGTGTAGCTAAAAAGGAAGCAAGAGGACAAACTCGGAAATTAACCGTATCGTGTACAAACACTTGTCACAGAAAAAAAAATTCATGGGAATTTTCGGAATTTTAGATTTTTTCACAATTTCGACTTTCTCACTTTATGGTCGTAAAAATCTGAAAATATATTTAATAACTGCCGATATAGTAATGATTTATGATATGTTAGCAACAAATCGTGTGCAAACATTTTAGTTTCAGACGTCTTATAGGTTCAGAAATGTCAAAATTAGCTCCCCTCCCCCTAAAAATTAAGGGAAGATATGAAATATTTAGGCTCTAAATGATTAAAGAATAACGTTTTACTGGAATTCTAGTGTGTATTTTACTAAAGCTGACATGCAGAAGATCATTTATGTAGATTTAAACCGTTTAAGAGGTCTCTTTTTGATTCGTCTACTCGAAATTGTATGCAAAATGGGAATTTTCTGTTTTTCAGAATTTCTGCTGTTTTGACTTTGAAATGCAAATACTTCATGAAATTGATATATAACTTGAAAATGTTGATTAGATATCCTTTCATTATATCTAAGCCATAAGAAAATATGCTTTTAAGCATTTTTAGAATAACTACAGTCTCATAAATTACAAACATATAACCCCTTACCACAAATATTCATACAATTTATTTCATTTTATTCAGCTTGAAAAGCTTAAACATTGTATAAAGGTCCAATAACATATCATTTCAAATACAAAAATACATAGAGACTCCCATATATCACAAATAAGATCATGTATGTGGTTTAATTGGCAGTTATACAACAATTAAACTTTGAATTTTGTAAAATTTCAAAATACAGAAAAATCCCATTTTTCACGAAAAGCAACCAAAATATACAATTTTACCCATATTTTGGCGTTAAAATTGCATATTGCGATATATAAAATGCATTTTGTTTTAGAAAGTAAAAGATTAGTATGTTTTATCCATATAAATGTACAGACATACATATTCTGGGGATTTTTAAGCATCATTTTCCTGGAGTAGGGGTAAAATTTTCGGTATTTAGAGTCACATTGAACACTCCTTGTTCTTCTAAACATTGTTTTTATATAGCTTATATATCGGTTAGAACAATGAATCGGCATATCTGCATATAAATCCTCCAGATTTGCCACAGTTAACTATTTAAAAGTGAATTTTGGACAAATCCGAAATGTTGAAAATTCCCATTTTTCATCAGTTCTGTACAAAATATTGAGTATTAGCTGACAAGTGGGACTTAAAATGAAAAATCTTGATAGAAATTATGCAACATTGTTATATTCAATGCAGATTTTGTGTGTTTTGGTTATTTTTATGCGAATATAGTAAAAAAAGGACTATCATAGGGAAAATTTGTTGGGGTAGGGGTGGGTTTTTCGGTATTTAGAGTCACATTAAACACTCCTTGTTTTTCTTAACAGTGTTTTAAGACAACTAATGTTTCGCTTAGAACAATTAAATGGCTTAGTTTCAGATGAATCCTCCAGATCTGACATATTCCGATTTTTCATCAGTTTGGGCCAAATATTGAGTTTAAGTCAACAAATGGCTGTTAAAATACCGAATCATGATGTAATTCATGCAACATTGTCATATATAACACACATTTTGCGTTTTGTAGTTATTTTTATGCGAACTTAGACAAAAAATTGACAATTGGAGGGAAAATTTGTTGGGGTAGGGGTAAGATTATCTGTATTCAGAGTCACATTAAACACCCCTTGATATTCTAAACACTGCTTTAAGACGACTCATGTATTGCTAAGAACAACTAATTGGCTTATCTGCAGATATATCATCTAGATTTGCCATATATAACGGGTTAACAGTGAATTTTGGCCAAATCTGAAATATTGAAAAATCCCATTTTTCATCAATTTCGGGCACAATATTAAGTTTAAATCAACAAAGGGCTGTTTAATTACCAAATTGTGATGTCATTCATGCAACATTGTCATATTCAACACACATTTTGCGTTCTTGAGTTAATTTGTTGCTAAAATAGACAAAAAATTGACAATTTTAAGGAAAACTTGTTGGGGTAGGGGTAAGATTTTCGGTATTTTGAGTCACATCAAACACTTCTTGTTTTTCTTAACAATGTTTTCAGGCAATCGCTTAGAAGAATTAATTAATTGGCATATCTGCAGATATATCCTCCAGATTTGGCATATATAACGATTTAACAGTGAATTTTGGGCAAATCTGAAATGTTGAAAATTCTCATTTTTCATCAATTTTAGGCAAAATACTGAGTTTAAGTCAACAAATAGCTGTTAAAATACGAAGTCATGGTATGATTTATGAAACATTGTCATATACAACACACATTTTGCGTGTTCTGGTTAATTTTATGCTTACATAGGCAAAAAATTGACAATTTTACAGTAAATTTGTTGGGTTAGGGGTAAGTTTTATTAATGTATGATGTTTATATAACATAAGAATGGCCATTATTTGTAATAGTTGTTAAGCCCATATAATAAGCTTTCATTTGATTCCTAGGGTTACGCACAGTGTTGGTGCTACCTAACGTTACACAAAAGTTGACGTTCCGTCATTGAATTTATTTAAGTTGCAAGTTAAAAGAAAGATATTATTCCTTGACATCCATCTTTTTAATCATATTAGGGACGGTATGAACTTACAGTAAAACGTATGTACATATTAGTTGTTAAAATCATTAAAATTAAACTGAATATCAATAAAATTATTTATGCGATACTGAAATTTTAAATGCACATCTTAACATTCCCATCTGGTTTCGATGCCGATGCCAATGTACTTATAGCAGACAACAAGGGAATGATTGTGGTTTACTAACAGCAGTCTACTTTGTTTTACTGAAACTTAAAAATTACCCAAAATCGTCGTTATTCAAAGAACTCGTACAAGCATTTTACAATTATAATTCGTAAAAGCGCCAATATTACACAACAATTGTAGCAAATCAGCAAAACTCTCTCCCTCTCTAGAGTTTGGCAAAAAAATATTTTGTTCCATTGTTTTTTTTTCTGTTTTCTTTTCTGTTTTTGTTATTTTTTTGTTTGTTTTTCTTTTTGAGTGTTTTGTTTTTGGTTTATTTTGTTTTTTTTTTCTTGTGGGTTTCAATTTTATTTGTGAAAAAATAGGAAATACGAAAAAAAATCAAAGATCACATTTGTCGATTGACCACGTGTGTAAAGCAAAATTCTAATGCAACATTTATATAACGAAGGTTTTGATTGGTCAAAACTGACCGCCAATTCCACCATCTACACACCTGGGACAAAATACATTCCCTGTTCAGTCTGGTTCCTAATATTGTTACAAATTCACGAGTTAAAAATAGAACATGAAATTGATTTGTTGCATTAGAATCGCAAGTACATTATTTGAATACCTGAGGGCGTCAATCCTGATTTGACGGTCAAAATATCCGTTTACAGATAAACTGCATTTTGACCGTCAAATCTACGATTGACGCCCTCAGGTATTCAAATAATGTACTGTTATTGCTTAAACAGACATATGTTGAAGCGAAAAGCTTTTAAATAAAATATAAACATTAAAATCAATAAATATATAAGATCAATTAAAACTATAGCAGCATAATGAAAGAAACAAACGTTGCGGGTCATTCTATCGTGTCTCTACGTCCTAACGTCCAAATTTTATAATGTGGCATATTGGCTACCGTTGCCTCATTTATATAATTTCCATTATTGAGGCATATATGAAGAATCCAAATACACACTGAAAAAGTAAAATCCGTGTACTTACAGTTCATATAGAACCAGTTTTAGGTTTTTCAGCGAAAAAAATTCTAAATAAGCGCACAAAAATGTTGAAAAATGTATGGCACGTTAGAAAACCTTATTAGTGACAAAATGGCTACCATGCGAAAATCGTTTGTTCATATGTAGAATATGCCGATTTTTTCCCTTTGTATTATTTCTATTTAATATTGATGTAATGTACTATAAAAACATATGCAAAATAGTTTCCATCCTTCTCTATATCTTTTGGGAAAATTGTATCAAAATTAAGTAATTAGTATTTTCTCGGCAGTTTTTTCACGTTGGACATACCAAACATTGACGCAAATTGAGCGCTGCAGGTTTCAAATATTGTCTGACGAAAAAAACGGATAAAGTGATACAAAGGAATGGAAGATTGCATCCCTCACGCAAAGTTTCGTGAAAATCGGAATAATGAAAAATCAAAAATTGCATGGCTAAACATTGATATGCCGTTTGATTAGTAACGTTAGACATCATTCTTTTCACGGAGTTTTGTAAATGAAAGTGAGATATTCTTCGCAAAAATAATATACCAGACCAAAAATAATGCATCAAATACAAATAATAACCTTTATGCATAAACCAAATAAAAAAAAGACAGTATTCGATTTTCAATTTTCAATGATTTACAATGGTAAATGAAAAAGAGATAACCGTAAAACAAAGTTCGCACCAATATCGTGCGTAACGTCTCCTACTTTAAATGATAGTTATTTACTAAAAAGTAATACTGGGCAAAAGAATGCAAAAACTTAGTCAAATCGGAAATATTCAAAGATCCATTTATTTGGTCTATTTGAAAATAAAACTTTGGTCATTAAGAATATGTTAACTTTATGTTAACATGTTAATAGACTGAAAAACTAAAAACAATGTTCAGAATTGGTAATCGAGATGCACTTCGGGTTCTCTAGACCATCAAACTTACGCAATTTCAATGAAAATATCTCCTCAAAATATATTCCTCAATATTTCATAGGGGTAGGGGTACGTTTAATGGCGCTGTTGAAGGTATTTGGCATAGAAATTGTAAACATTTGGGTTCTTTGTAAAGCTTATACAATGAGCAATAATTTGATGCATCGCTTTTATAACTAGGAAGCATTTGGTTAACATTTTGAAGCAACTGAAAGAAAAACTTGAACGAAAAACGAAATTTTCCTAAATTTCTGTATGTGGGTCTAAAAGTGGGCCCTATTCCACCAGTGCGTGCAGGTTATGTTCCTGTTAACATAATTTATTTTGAAGAGGGGATGTATACGGACTTAAATAATGGGTTGGGTTGGGAAGTGGGGGGGGGGGGGGGTGCACGGGGGGTTATTCCAGCCCATGGACTAATTGTGTTTAACATGAATTACGTTCTTTTTTTTTATTTTTTTCACTTTTTTTAAATTTATTTGGCCATCTCTAACTTTAAAATATGTGTTTTGACAAACATTAGTTAGTTTTGAAAGCGGAGGACAATTCTGTCGTTTACTGTATTGATTTATCATGCTCATGGCTCAAAACAGATACTTCAAGTCGTACAAGTTTGTACATTTCTCATTGTAGGACATCTGTTTTGACCGGTATTATTTTCATGCTGTCCGGGACATCTATTTTGATCAATATTAATTTGTGCTTTTCGCAACCTAGTGTTTCTTTATAACGTTCATTGTTCACGCTGTTCTCGTTCGAGGACGTGATATTGTTTGCTCTTAGAAACGGACACATCTGCTTTTTTTCAATTAAAGTGCTTGTCTCTCTATTTTTGAGCCCTCCTTTAATTATCATGCTATGCAAAAGTTTTCTTTGTACGTTATTTATTTTATGTAGAGTATTTTATCATTATTAAATCTCTAGATTTGTACATATAAAGGGATATGGAGTAAATGTATATGGGACAAAATCCCTACAAATACATGGTATTATTAAGTAAATTGAACAACTCTTTCATTGTTGTTCTTCATCATGAAGTCACCATTTGGCCTTCAATAAAGAGCAAACACCCCTACCTCATAGTAAGTTCAAGACGGCCCCTAGCACCGGTCTAAGCGGAACTCACTCGCTACAACCATGTATCCATTTTGTTACGGATGAGGGGTCAACAAGCATAACAAAACAACATATAAACGATCACAGGGTACTCATTGAGATGATTGTAAGACAATTTGACAAGCAAAATCAGGCGACGTTGGCAACACACACAGATGACCAGAAAAAAGGGTTTTAATTCTTTTACAATTATCTGCTGAATTAATGAATTAATGTTTGAATACAATTTGAATTTTAATCTATTTTTCGGAGTCAGTCTTTCATTATGGTCCCATCTGTGTCCTCTTTCCTTCTGATCATCATTAGTCCATCTCTTATTGGAGCTAGCACCTTTTAATATTGAAATTTAATGATAAATGCACCCATTAGAGATTGTAAAAAGAGATGCAACTTAGATTAATTACTTGTTTTAACCACACACGCCAGGTGAAAATTATAAATGTGTTCCTATCGTTACTTACGTTTGTCGCTTGTCTTCCATTTGTGTTTTTCTATTGCAGTTCATTCGTGGACTGTGGCATGTGATTGTAGTTTTCGGCTATTGTAGGTGTTTATTGTTATCTTTTGTTTGTATTTCAGGCTTAAACAGCATTGATTTGTAACTGATAGATTTTTATACCTTATTCTGAAACGAATAATATTTTTACACTTCGATAGTCTTCCAATCAGAGCCCTTTAATTTAATACTTATTGCACAATATCATGTTCTTCTTTTATAATTGATGATGTTGTTATACCAAATCTATTTAGAAGTATTTCATATGTAAGAAGACTTGATATCATAGTCAACGGAAATTATGTCCTTAGCTAGCTGTCAGTAACTGCGAGCATTTGTCCGGACAGTACCTGTGTGTATTGTCTTCAAGTTTTATGTACTTCATTGTAAGGGTACTCGTCTTGATAAGTTGAACTTTTTTCTAGTGAGTCTTTTTTGTGTATTTATTTTTAGCCATTCACCACACATAGGGGGAGGGTTTGGATCCAAGAAAACGAGTTTAACCCCACCGCAATTTTTGCGCCTGTCCCAAGTCAGGAATATGTTGGTCATTGGCTTGTCCTTGTCTTCTTATAAAATTTTAGTTTCTTTATATTTTGGGTTATTCGATGTGGTTTGTTTCCATTGATTTATTCACTTTTTTACCTTTTCGGTGCCATTTAAGGCTTACTATATGGTGTGAGGTTCCTCACTGTGTTGAAGACCATATGGTGACCCCTAGATGTTTTGTTTTGGGTCGTTTTAACCTGGATATGGGATGTTGTCTCCTTGACATTTGCCCCATTTCCTTTCTTTTTCATACTTATAAGGTAAGTGAGAACCCAACCGTCAATCCAAAACGAATAATCCAAGGACAATGTCAACATCAGAAACATAAAAGAAACAGAGACAAATTAAGCTTTCAAGGATGATTTATGTCGGTAAACAGTGCATGTAAAACATCTTTTTATGTAGATCCTAAATAATTTATTGAAGTTATATTTCGCTGTTTTGAGGTAAATTTATGACCCTTTCAATATAAAAAAACTTCGATCACCAATTTTTATGAACAAAAAATGATCGTGATTGTCGTGGCAATACCAGCCAAAGATCATTTTCTGTGGAAGCATTCTAAGTAACAAAGGGCTTAAAGTGACTTCAAGATGAAGAACAACAATAATTCGTTGTTCTTTTGCTAGGATATTCCATGTATTTGTAGAGACTTTGTCTCATGTTCATTTACTCTATATCCTTTCATTCTTTACTAGTAAAATACCGAAAGGAGTTATAACAGATGGTCGGAAATCACAGCATGAAGGGACTTTTGTTCTTATAAAGGTTATAATCATCAAATTACTGCTTGTTTCTGCTTTTCTTATTTAAATCTTTATGCCAGAAAATTTTGAAGGAATATTTTGTTTTTAATATCTGGAGGACAAAGTTAATCGTCATACAATCGATAATATTGTTTATGATACAAAAGTCACACTTACATGATAAATATCCGTTCTCTTGGTCACGGCCTCGCAAAATAGTCTTATATGATCACCAAGTTTTTCTTCTATTTTCTTACTATATGCTGCTCCATAAAACAGTGGATTATCAGCCATTAGTGTTCCCCCTGGTGCCAATAATTTGTCGATGCTGATCTACAAAAACAATAATCTGTACATTTATCAATTATGGACTTTTTACGAAGTCAATATGTTAAATATGGACCTGTTAGGTTTAAATTGACCGAGGACGAAGTCCATGGTCAATATATTCTTGCAGGTCCATATTTTACATATTGACAGAGTAAAAAGTCGATCATTTTTATATTGCATATGTACCTTTATGGCGTCTCTTTAATTTTTGTGGAGTAAATTCTTGTCAATACACCAGAATTTCATTCGAAACAGAAGCTATATTTGAAGGCGGATATGCATCTGCCGCTAACTAGAATGTGTTACACGATTGCTCATATGATAAATTAATGCCGACATATCTCTTATATTTTCAAATAAAAAAAACAAAACTTTTTTCATGTTAACGTGATGTATGCAATAAATATCATATGAAAACTGTTAAATGGATATTTCATTGATTTAAGTGGTTGCTTAATATCCCTATTAATATGTAGATCGTCTTCCAGTATTTTTTACAATTTTTTTCATTAGACCTTTCTTGGTGAAAACTATAGCTTGAAAGTCCAACCAGACATGTAGCGTCAATATAACTTAAAATAGAAACATAGCGTCAATATACTTAAAAATAGAAACATAGCGTCAATACAACTAAAATAAGAAACAACGCTATAAATACACTGATTGTTCTTAAAATCACATGAGCGTTTTATCCAATGAAATTAATAGGAAACTTCACCATATGTAATATTGTTAATATAATACGTTGTGTGAAACCATGCCATAAAGAAAAATTAAAATTACATTCTATAACACATTACAACGTTCTTTGAAAGATACAAGTCAGTAGTATGTTCTGTCTTGGAAGTTGCTTTTAGCTCTGAAATACAGTTCTAGCTTGAAGAAATAGTATAGGGTTACTGCATAAATATTAGGGAATATTTCCCGGGTAGAATTTTATATTGCATGAGCTTGCCAATGCAATATATATTCTACGAGAGGTAATATTCCCGAAGTTTGGTGCAATAATAAACAATGAAAGGATATGGTGTAAATGCATATGAGACAGGTCTCTACAAATATACAGTAGAACCAAGCAAAGGAACAACGATTTTATTGTTATTCTTCGATCATCTTGAAGTCACCATTAGGCCTTCAATAATGAGCTTTGCTCATACCACATAGTAAGGCCAAGACGGCACCTAGCACCAGTTAGAGCGAAATTCTTTACTTAGAGTAGAGCAATATTTTACCAAACAACAGCAGTAGAATACCGAAGGAACAAAGGGGTGAAATTCACAAAAATCGAAGTTCAAAGACAAGGCAAAAACGAGAACACAGAAAACAATGACGTTAGACACAAAAACAATGACGCCAGACAGACACAAAGCACAGAACCAGAAACCACAACATTCAGAACAAAGGCACTCACAGTGTGAACTCCAGTGAAACTGAGAGTGACATCAGAACGGAAGGGTAAGCATGTCCTGCTCTGTTAACAGCATCCGTCACACTTTAAGTGATTCAATCCGGGAAAATGTCAGAGTCGGCAGTCAAACCCGGGAAGACGCGAATCTAGCCGAAAATGTCCACCTCCACTTGGGACACCGACACGTCACATCCCCCAACGACGCCATGGTGACGGCCATAGAATTTCTTGAGGGATGAAATTAACAAAGGTTGAACAAATCCCTGACTAAGCAGCATTTGGGACAGTGTTTTTGCTCTGTTCAAATAATCACTGTACAAACTACAAGCTCGACAGTTACGAATCAACTGTGAAATATACACTCCATAGGCTGGAGAGGTAGGTATATTGCTGCTTAGAAAGGGAAAGTTCACAATGGGGAAATCAAAATCATCACGCTTGTCATATAGCTTAGATTTCAAACGTCCATCTTCGTCAATATACAACAAAAGATCCGGATACGAAGCCGAAGCAGGTATGTCAGTTGTTTCTTTAATTTCAAGCTCATTTGGATAGATCTGATGCAAATAATCCCTAAGGATATGGAGTAAATGGACATGAGAACATAACACATGTGTTTATTCCGAATGCAATAATTTTAATGAGCTGTATGGCCATTTCGGAAATTAATTCCTCATCATCAGTACAAGAACCCATTCAAAGAAAATCCATAATTTCAAAAAAAATGTTTAAAATGCATAAAACCGAACGAAATCCGAATAATCAGTAATATCAAATATAGCTTAGGACAAAACTACGATGGAGGGAGTTCATCCTTAGGTTTTAGAATTCACATAAATTTAGACAATAGTAATTGAACAAAGTGTACACATGAGATATTATATCAAGGCTACATCCGTGTTTTTTCTATCAAAGATACAGGATCGTCAACAAACTTAACCATCTTTTTTTGTATAGCAAAGCTAAATTTCTTTTTAAAAAGTGGATTTTTGTTTCCAGTGACGTCATGAAAATCAAGCTATATTGCACTAGTGCAACAAGGAAATTAATTGCACGACTGCTTTTGGTTTCTTTATTGGAAAACAATTATGTTGCTACACAATAATACATTTTACATAGTACAGTAGGTGAATATAATCAATTTTCATGTGCTAAAATTATAGCCGGCCGTGACACTAAGGGTCTCTGCAGTCCAAACTGAAGTATAAGTTAGTTTTTCGATCAAACGTGTAAATGTTGTAATACATGAGGCGAAAGTTAAGTTTCAAGAATTGCAATTGTGTTACATATAAAGCAAAGAAGGGATATGGAGTAAATGCAAATGAGACAAAGTCTCTAAAATACACGGCAAAACCAAGCAATGGATTAAAATTTTATTGTTGTTCTTCATCTTGAAGTCGCCATTAGGCCTTCACAGTGTCATTGATATTTTGAACCAGTCGTATAACAAAATGACAAACTACAACAGGATTAATTTTGATTTTTCATTTCAATTAGTTTTGTCTAGATTAATTTTAAAACGTCTGGTACCATATAATGTAGACATCAAGTCCGGCTGTCCCGAGTTCCTAACGTTGTTTACGTTTGTCTTTTGTATTTTTATTGTGGTTTTTTTTCTTGTGCAGTTCCTATTTACTTTGTGGCATGTAGCTATGTTTTTTCGGCCATTGTAGGTGTTTCCTGTTATCTTTTTTATTCTATATATCAACACCTGACCACATGATTTTATTATTGTCAACTTCTCCGCATCCATGAGTTAACAGAAAATGGATGTAGGGTTCCACATCTAGCAATTAATTTAAACCGGTGCTACTTACTATGAGGTATGAGCAAAATTTGTTGAAGAGCCCTATGATTTCTTCGAAATGAAGAACAACAAGCAAAGTGTTCTGTTTCCAGTTTTGATATGTATTTGTAGCGACTTTGTCTAATGCTCATTACTCCACATTTTCTGTTTTCTCGTTTTGGCCATGCCTTTGGACTTCGATTTTTGTAAATTTCACTCCGTTGTTCCTTCGGTATTCTACTGCCGTTGTTCCACAAACCTTTATTGTTATATAAAAACTACGTCATCTCAAAAATCAACAGTGAACGTCAATCTTAATTCAAATGGTTTTTAAATCGTAGTTTCATTATCCAAATTTTGATTTATTCAAAAATGTCTTACATTTAGATAATCAATATATTGGTCTTTATTTGCATCAATAAATATGAAGTCGAATTTCTGTCCTTTCGTAGACAACTCAAGTAAGGTGTCTTTTGCTGGTCCTGTTAAAGGAAGGATAAAGAATACAAGGTAGAAATTAGTCTAATACCTTTTTTTTTAAAATAGACACTAGCTAAACATCTCTGTTCCTGTGAACCTTGTCTCTCTTTCATTTTGAAACCATGCAATAAAGTAAGGAATTTCCATTATATATCATATATTGTTTACGCATATATTTAAAGTATATGTATTATTGTGATAGAGTGTATTTTAAGCGTTTTGTTTTTCAGAAATTTTAATTTATTTAATAATGTTTTATTTATTTCTTCCTGACATTAGCATTATCTTTTCTACAGTTTAGTGTATTCGAGTTTACCTGTTATCTTACGGTTAACCTTGTACATTTAAACAGATTATTGATTTTTCTACAGTATTCGCAATTCACTGGAGTGTAAAGGTTTTTCCTTGATTTTGATTGGCTCATAGAGCCGTGCCCCCTTCTAGTTCGAGATTTGAAAATTGTACAGTAATGGCGGTTTCATGTTTTTGTTTGGAATATCCAAAATCAGTTGTTCTTGTGTTCATGGACTTTAAGTATTCTTATCTCTATTGTACATGGAATTATTCTTTAAGATAGAGTTCACGATCTGGATCTAACATCAATACTTATATGGTAAGTTTATATGTTCTTTATTTGAGGTGCAATGTACGTCATGAATGAGTGGATTTGTAAGCGTACTTTCTTTCCGGCGTGCAGAATTTCCGGGTATATAAACAACCAATTGTATTTCTACCTTGATGTTTATTCCGTTACGGTCAGTACTCCATTGTGATTGATTCCATAAATATGAAATGCATATTGCTCAATTGCATTTCGGAAGTTGTGTGAATTAATCTATTTGAGTGAATTTGTATAGATTTAAGTTGATTTTCTGAAATTACCTTGACCTTTTGTCATGGTTATAAAAATAGCTTGACAGCTTGTGACGTCAATTATTATGTTTATTGCTTACGTATTAGATACGATATTTTAACATGTATCAGAGTATGTCAAATATTTTGGGTAATTGATATCAAAGATTGTATATTTTGTAAAATAGGAAACTATAAAGTTATTATTTGAATTGTTTGCATTTTGACTAAATAAAAATCATTTTGAGGTCAGTGTATTTATTATTGTATTATTGTTTACAGGACCATATTTCCTGTAGACCATTACCATTACTGTAGTTGAGAACTTTGTACACCATATTGTAATTGTTGACACTGATGTTAGAAGGATGTAAATGATAGTAATGTCGATGTCAGTTATTAAACTCAGTTCCACAGATTGGGTTTATTTGATATGATTATAATAAAGAACCCTAGATGCTTGAGATGGACTTGTTGTCATTTGACTGTCCAAAAAGTGACATTTACATTGGCACACAGGTAGGTTCAGTCGGTGTATTTGGAAAGAATCGTCCGGCGAATGATGTATCGATTACCATAGAAGGCATACAGACAGATGCATTGTTAGACACAGGATCGACAGTGTCAACAATTAGCGAGTCATTCGTCAGAAGATACTTTCCAAACACATCGATTGAACCTCTGACCAGGATACTCAACATTGAATGTGCTGATGGTCAGCCAATGCCTTACCTTGGATGTATAGAGGCAGATATAGAACTACATGGGATATCTTCTCTACAGTCAGTATATCCAAGAATATTTTAGTCATACCAGACATTGACTACAACAAAGCCATTCCTGCATTGGTCGGAACTAATATTATGAAGGCAGTTATGGATGACATCAAAAGAACAATTGGACCAGGACTTACAGGAAGCTCAACTTCATACTCCGTGGTACCTGGCATTCCGTTGAATGTCACTCCGGAATAAGGAATTGGAAAAGAGACACAACAAACTCACCGTCATCAAGTCTGCAGAAACACACTGTATTACCCTTGCAGCAAACTCACAAGTAGAAATCAAGGTTGGGCGGGAAACCACCCCCCCCGGTATTTACCGGTGGTATTTACGTTAAATACTGCACTGGACAATACTCCTCAAGTGGACAATACTAGACGATTGAAATTTCAAATGGTCAGTTGCTGGACAATACAAAGTTTAAGTGTTCAATACAAATTTTAAGTGATCAATAGTATATACACTGTACCTTTCTATATTCTCTTTGAACTTTTGTTTTTATTTTTACCAGTTAAAATACTGGCCCTGGACAATATTCCTTAAGTGGACAATACTGGACGATTGAAATTTCAAATGGTCAATTGCTGGACAATACAAAGTTTAATTGGTCAATACAAATTCTACTTGGTCAATAAATACGTATCTGACTATATTTTCTTTGAATTTGTTTTTTCACCAGTAATGAACACTGGCCTTTACAAGTCTCCTCAAGTGGACAATACTGGACGATTGAAATTTTAAATAGTCAATTGCTGGACAAAACAAAGTGGTAAATAATAGATACATTGTACCTGACTTTATTTTCTTTTACTTACTGTTTTTCGGGGTTTTTTTGTTGTTTTTTATCTTTTACAATCAATAAACTTGGCAGACTGCAAACTGTTTATTGTCTTTTACTACCTACATGGATTTCCTGTCCATTTAACCATAATTAATCCCTTAAATAAACACCACAAATACCATTTTGACAGCTGTAATTGCCACACAGCCACCTAATAATACTTATTAAGGGTATCATATTGGTATATAGTACAGGTAAATCTATCAACTTGGTGACCCATTAATGACATCTTATTAGGTAAACAAAAGAATAAAATCGGAAACATATTTACTGTATCAACTAGTATCAATAAGCACAAATTTATTTCATTTGACCGGTATTTACTATGGCTATTGTCTTTATCAAAGTAATATTTGAACATACAACTTTAAAATACCTATTATTATTTCAATTTACTAATATTGTGATTATGTACAAACTTTTAACCTACTTGCAAGATATAACCATCCCCCTCACCTGTCTGACAAGGGTACCAATATGTGTATTATAGGCTCAAAATTGTTAGACTGTCTTTTATTTCAATTGTCCAGAATCGTCCAGTATTGTCCAGTATTGTCCGGTATTTACCGGTATTGTCCACTGCCCCGGACAATACAAGTATTGTCCGCCTTTTTGCCAACCTTGGTAGAAATAAGTGGATACATGGATAAACAGCTGCAACACCAAAAGGATGTGCGCAATACTACAACCAACTTTGAACTCGGCACTTCCTGATGACTTGGATATTGTGCCAACTGTGATCACCTATGATCACCAGATGAAGGGAAACATACCAGTACGCATATCCAATGTTACAACACGAACTGTCACAACGTGATGTCAAACAATTATCAGTGGTTCATTTTTAACCGTTTTGTTTTTTATTATTATTTTTTTAATTTTGTTGTTGTTGTTAAACGGTATGTCCGTCTGACATATGTAAAAAATCTTATATAAAGGTGAAAATCTACTTGTATATGCAAAAATTATTTACGATTTTAATAGGTTTGATTTACAGTTCTGTTTTTGAGTCTACTGATCAGATATTTTTTTGAAATTTTGTGCGTAAACTCGCTTAGATATTGTTTGTTAATTCAAATACCATTCATCATATTAATTTTATATCCATGAGGTGACTTGTCCACTAATCCTCTTGCAACTTCCTGTATGTAGGTATCAAAGTCGCATGTAGTTACAACTCCGTCGTGAGGTAGCGCCTCTGCAATCTTCAAAGCGCTGAAACCAGTGAATGTACCAAGCTCTAGCACAGACTTTGCTTTTGTAGCGCTGACAAAGAATTTAAGAAATTCTCCTAAATAAATACAATCACAAATGATAATAAATGTACATGTTTAGAATTGTTATAGGATTTAAAACTAAATATAACGAATTCTAACATGGCTCCTGTAAATCGTCAACCAGTATAATACTCGATAACGATATATTTCGCACATGCGCAAATGGTGTCGGAAAATGAGCAAACGGGATGAAAAACAACAATGTTTTTTATTTTGTTCGTCTTTCTTTATGAAGGAAATAAAGGTTAAGAACAGTTTTTAACCAAATCATGTAATTCAGACAAGTAAATGTGTATTGTTTTTGCTTTCGATTTGAATTTTGAACTTGCATCTGTTTGAAAACGTCAGATTGTGTATTGTGACGTCATAGACACAAACAGCAATGGAGACGGGAAATCCGCCTTCTCTTAGGTCGCTTCAGAATGGAAAACTCCATTTTCTGTCATATTAGAATCGAAATAATTCATGGCAGGTATATGGTTATTGTCATTTAACCATGGGCTGGGCATTTATATTCGTAAATTTAACCCCTCGCTAACGCTCTGGGTTAAATTCGAATATAAAGGCCCAGCCCATGGTTAAATTTCCAATAACCATATACCTGCCATGAATTATTTCTTAAATAATCTATGTATGAAATTCGTCATTTCACTAACAAAACTGAAGAATAAACGAAGAACTACATGTAACGTTTGTGAGTGACCTGTCAGTGTTTATTTATACATAATAACTACATCTCACTATTTGATAATGCCAAGTTTTCTTCCATTTGATTTTATGAGTACCCTGTGCTTGCTTACATGTTTGGTTGTCTTCTGTCGGCCTTATTGTAGGATAGCGGAAGATACCAGTTGTAAGAACACTTTGCCAGTTAAATTTATATTTTTAGACGATCCCGCATTCATTTGTGCATAGATATAACATTGCTCGAAATCTTGAAATGCATTCCGCTAAAATCGGTGCTAGGGGCCGTCTTGAACTTTTACTATGAGGTATGAATAAATAAAGACCATTGTTGAAGGCCTTATGGTGACTTAAAGATGAAGAAAAACAACAAAAACGTTGTTGCGTGGCTTTGTTTTCCAATATTTTTGAAGACACCTTTTATCGTGTACATTTACTCCATATCCTTTAATTGTTTATTTTAGGCTGGAGTTTGTATCTCTTGCAGTGTGGATTTCGTAAAAAGATTCCCCTTGTAAGATTTGTGTTCTCTTTATATATTTCAGTTATGGTGCACTTGTATTTAATATAATTTCTCATTTGACAACACTATCATATTTTCAACATTTTGACATTTTATTTTTCTGACCACCTATTTATATTGCTCACATCTCACTAGTTTTGAATGACAAATTTTCTTAAAACTGAGTAGATGATGCTCTGAAGTTGTTGTTGTGGTTGTCTTCTGTTTGCCTTTTTGTCAGGCAACGGATGACACTATTTATAAGAACACTTTCCCGGTTTATTTTATTCTTGTTGACAATCCCGCATTCATGAGTGCAATAGCATGGATGCAGCATTGCTCGACATCTTGAAATGAATTCCATTCATGGTTTTGCTAGCTAGGGGCCGTCTTAAACTTACTATGAGGTACGTTTTTGTAGAGACTTTGTCTCATGTGCCGTTTCTCAATATCCTTTCATATAGGAAAATATAGAAAGGTAATTTTTAGCTTGATAGAAATGAACTTTCTATCCATGATAATTGGATGTAAGTATATGAACATATAGTTTATGACAAAATTTATTGAATACAATAAACAAATGTATATGTCACCATGCTTTTAACGGAGATATTTTATAAAGTTTCCGATTTAATCATTAATTACGGGAAAGGGGAGTTAATTCGCGGCAAATCAAACGAAATATGACGTTTCACATATGTCATGTAATTATGACGTCACTAAAGAAAAGCCGTCAAATTACTGTTCCAACACAAAAATCAACTCCATCCCGTATTCGACTCTTTATTTTTCTATTGCGAGATTAAATTGCGCAGCGCAACAGTGTCTATCTACCTTAAATATATGTGATCCATCTTAACGTCGTTTTTATTAGCTGCACTTTAGTTTTGAGAAGCTGATAAATTGAAAAATGGAAGTGTAAACGAATATTTTCCTTGCTTCTCAGGATATTGACCAATGAAAATGAACTTTACAAATACATTTGTACATGTAAAGCAACAAAGCAAGTATTTTGAATTACTATATAAATGAGATGAAGTGGATTTTGAAAAATTCAACTAACACTTGGATAGAAGTAAGTTAAAATTTGAATACATTTGGTAACTGATGGTATTTTTGTGTGAAAAGAGTGGGCCAAATTATGATTGTTCTGGATTTGTGCAAGGGCGTTTGATTTTGTGTGCTGCTTTGTCTTAAATATTTTTTTTCTGTGCTGGTATTTCTTATTTTTCCTTTATTTTCTTATCATTTGCTTCGATATTTGGTTGCCGATATAATTGGGTCGCTTCATAATAACATATATAAAAAATATTTTGAGTTGGCAATTTTAATGACAGAGCTGGTACAAAAATACTTTTTTCACGTCCTTTTTAAGTCCATTCTTCATAAATTGTCAGATCATCACCTTTTGATCAAGTTGCTTAAAACAAATTCTAGACTTTCTTGACATTGCTATCACTCTGACAAAATAATTAAAGAAAAGGATCTCGTTCATCACATGCTGAGTTCATTTTTGTCAAGAAATTGCATTTTTTTTTTTTTTGTTAGACTATCGATATCTGAAAATTTTGATTCAAAATCAAGAAAGC
Organism: Modiolus philippinarum; assembly: GCA_002080025.1. NCBI lineage: Eukaryota > Metazoa > Mollusca > Bivalvia > Mytilida > Modiolidae > Modiolus > Modiolus philippinarum. The sequence goes on from MJUU01011721.1 coordinate 39,794, forward strand.
TTGAAAATTTGCAGAAACGTACCTGACACGTTCCAAAAGAAACAGCAATAATTTCAAACCGAGTAACGTCGTTCAAGGAAGATACATGTGAAAGTGATGCCTGTAATTGGAACATTCTGCATTTTGAGGAACATCGCAGAATGTTTTTAAAACTTAATATTCATAGATAAAATGAATACCTGTCCAAAAATAAAAGTGAAAAAAATGCTTATTATAGGAATGGCTTGCTGGTTGACAATAAAGAAAAATCAACCATACACGAACTCGCACCAAACTAACAGTAGTGTATTTATTTTTATGTCCATTGCTAGTGTTGTAGTTAAACAAATGGTCATGTGAAACATTGTCTATTTGAAGCCTACGTAATTACAGATAAGTTGGCAGTAGCAATTGTTGAAAATATTTATTCTACTGAAAAACACATCTTATATTAAGAGTTCAATCTTCATTAGAACTCAGTATATATCTAAATGCTAAAATGTAACAACAATTAAGAAGGAAACACACTATTGAAATCGCAATTTCTTTAAGTTTGATTTTAAGTGAAATTAAAAGTTAGCTCCTTTATCGAGTTACGGAAAGCACAGATAGTGCAACTTTTGATCTTGCCTCGTACGAAATGGTGTTGTACAGTGATATCGGTATATACATACATGGTTATCAAATAAGTGTGTTGTGTTTGTGGTCTTTGTAAAGGAGAAAACAACACACAAAACGTACATAAAAAATCGGACAACGGATGACAGTACAGGTAATTGTAAGAGCACTTTGCCAGTTAAATTAATGTTTGTTGACCCACCCCGCATCCATGACCAGAAAAGACATGGATGTAGCGTTGTTCGACAATTAGCAAAGAATTCCGCTTCCGGTCAAACCGGGGCTAGGGGGCGTCTTGAACTTACTATCAGGTATGAGCAAAGCTCATTGTTGAAGGCCTCATGGTGACTTCGAGATAAAGAACAACAATAAATAAAAGCGCTGTTCCTCTGCTTGCATTCACCATGTATTCATAGAGACTTTAATTCATATGCATATACTCCATATCTAGGACGTTTTTTTTTTTTTTTTTTTTTTTTTTTTTTTTCAAATCGCATTCTATCATACATGTAATAACTCAGCTGGTTGGTTTATTTCAAGGCCGTTTTTACGACTCTCCTACTCATAAGATTAAGTCCCGAAACAGAAAATAAAATCGCTGTTTGAAATTTTTGTTTTTTTATTTTTTCCCCTACCCTACAAATATTTGGCCTATTATTCAATAAAAATTCCTATTATTTTAATCCCAATTTCAGGGGTTTTTTTTGCCGTTCCTACATTTTTCTTGAATTTTATCTTATATTTTTTCCTTCCCCTTATCCACCACATTTTGGAAAATTTCTTAAAAATAAAAATTAAAAAAAATGGCCCTATATAATCTGAAAATAATAAGATTGCAACTTTCTTCAAGTTTGATTTTTAAGTGAAATTAAAAAAGACAAAAACTGATTAGCTTTCAGATATGATGAAAGAAATTTTAATATATTTTAATATAAACCAAATGAAAATATTTTTAGAATAATGATGACTGCAGAAATAATTATTATAAAAACGAATCACCTTGTAAAACTATAATCAAAAGGCCATTGTATAATTTTGGGTAGAATTAAAGTTTTAACGTAATTTATAGTCCATTAATTGGCTTTGCATATGCATAAAACAAAACAATGTTTTCTGTGTTGGTAAAGAAAACATGAGAAACTCCGCATAATAACAGCATAATAATATAAACGAATTAGGAATAACAAAGTCATCTGACAACTGTTAAATGAACAATGTACGTAGATGGTTTAAGGGATACTGAAAAAACATTAATGTAGTGGTTACCACGAATTCAGCCCTCGAAATAATGCCAAAGTTTGAACAAGTAGTTGTTAAATTCTTTACAAATGATTACAACCCCATAAGCTTTTAAAACATACTATTTTGCATGCTCAAAATAAAATGGATCTAAATAGGTGTTGCATTAGTGTTGCTCATTCACCTAATAAACCCATGCTTTTACTTTGCAAACAAAAAAAATATTGCAACATGGGATTGCTTGTTTTAAGGAACATTATTACATTCTAGATGAACCTATTATTATATCTTGTTTTATTTTATCTTAAAATAAAAGCTTCTATAAATGCGCTCATCCCTAAAAAATGTTCAATCAATCAATGTTTTATTCTCCTGTCAAATACAATCACAGTGACCAAAAATGTCATCTTGATACCAGTTGGACATGTGGTAATTTTTAATGCAATGACGGCATTTAGTTGTTACATGTATGCTATGGCCAGTATACATGTACTACTAATAATAAATTTTCTGGAAGAATCAATAAAAGAAAAACGTATACCATAATTGGAAAAAAAACCTAATATTTCAGGTTTAAGATTTTAATATAATAATATTACCATTTTTATAATTATTTATTTATTATTATTATACTTTCTTTAATTTCCATATGTAATTCTGCTCATATCTTACTTTTATATAATGCCAAATTTTCTTACAATTGACTGAATGAGCACCATGCGTTTTTCTATATGTTGCATCTGTTCACTAATAACTAAATACCGAAGTTACTGTGAATTTGTTTTCTGCAACTGCAGATAAAATGTAAACGTTTGGAAGACCATAAACTCAAAGATGTTCAAAAACTGATAGAGAACAAATAACCAATATTATCTAAATGTAAAGCCAAAATTAGCTAAGGACAGGGCCTCGCATGAGTGAGATACTCCTAAGTTTTCAACAAAATTTATAAAAATTAAGATATTGAGAGGTTTCAAATAGAATCGGCTTTCGGGTCAGCACCTAAGTACTAACTGATGTTTTCAAATGATTTGTAACTTCAACACGATGCTATAGTTCTGAAACGTAAATTAATAATTTTGTTCTACAGATGTAGGCAATGTATTTTTCTATTGTGGTGAAAATCAACTATTTACGAATTTAGAAGTTCATATGTGGTGAAAAAGATGACATAATGAGAACTAAATTGAATTAATTAATTAGCATACCTGCTATATTACCAGATAACATCGATTGTGACAATAATCTCTTTGTAAGTCCATCGTCATACAACTGTTGTGTAGGCAGTTCAATTGTTGTCTTTATTATGTTTTTCAAAGCGTCACTTGGTGCTGAAGTCTTTTCGTGACAAAATTTTTCTCTTGCCTTAATAAACAATCAAAATGTAAATAAAAATTAAACCAGGATTATGAAAATATATTTAATTCTTGTTATAAGAATAGGGAAAAAAGGAAATACTTGAATGAGTGAAGATTTAAATAGCAAGACATAATCAACTCTGAACCATACATAAACACAAAAATACAAACTTCAACATGTAAACTAACTCCGGAGAACCAGTATTGGTAACAGCACTAGCAAACGCTAGCGATACCTCAACGTCACTTCTAGATGAAGTACAACAATAATAGCATTGTTATATTTGCTTAATTTTACCTTTATTTGCCTCACATATTTACTTCATAATGCTTCTTTTCTGTTTCATTTAAACCTGGTTTCGGCTAACTTGCCTTGTCGCTATCCCGTATAATAAACATACTTCATGTAAATTCGAAAACCTAAGGAATAACTCCCTCCATCGTAGTTTTGTCCTTAGCTATATTTGATATAACTGATTATTCGGATTTCGTTGCTTTTATGCATTTTGAACATTTTTTGAAATTATGGATTTCCTTTGTTTGGGTTCTAGTGCTGCTGATGAGGAATTAATTTCCGAAATGGCCATACAGCTCATTAAAATTATTGCAGTTGGAGTTAACATATGTGTTATGGTCTCATGTTAATTTACTCCATATCCTTTCGTAAAATACACTATGAGGCATGCAGCAAAAGTCCTTTAAAACCCTCCACGCACAATGAAGTCGATACTATATGTACAGTTTTGATTCGGAAAGAGTAATTGGTGCTGTAGGTGTAATTGATGGTTTGTCGCTTTTACGAGGAACGGCGAGAAGTGTGTATATTTTGTCGAAATCAAGTGCTTTTATTTTTTTACCGGGAATAATTATAGTGTACATTCGATTCATTCTAGCCAATACTTTAAAAAAAAATAGGTTAATATGCCCATGCATAAATACTTATTAACAAACCACAAAGTCGGTGACTTTCAAAATCCAAAGTAGATTAAGCACTACCTTCTTTGCCTTGATCTTTATACAGATTTTTTTTATGTTTTGTACTGTAATGTCGGTATTATTTGCTTGTACGGAAACCATGGCAATCACTGAACACTTATGCCACGTACCTCTATCAACTGTACGATACTCTTCAGTTTCTGTTTAACATCAACCGGTACATCTCGGTCTTCTATCTCGGTGACCAACTCCTTAAGTGAAGTGTAAGCGGGATCATGTATTGACATTGCGGATCTGAAAAATATACAATTTAAAGAATATATTGGTTGACTTTGTTACTTTTATTCACCAAATAGTACGTTGGTTGTAAGCACAAATTAAATATAATGCGTTACCAACGTTTATCCTTAGGCTTGCAATTTAATTGAATAAATCCCGCGCTGAGCAAAATTCTATAGAATTTCTTTTTTTTTTTTGCTAAACTTTTTCCATAACTGGTTTCGAATGTTACCAAGTGTTTTCCAGTTACAAAAAATCACCCCTATTAAGCTGAGTTCTCGGCGAACAGTTTGGGTAAGGAGAGTTCGCGTATAATTGGTTTAGTCCGGTTGAGAAAAATATAAACAAATTTCTAATTTTAAGTAACATTGGATAACGTTTTGTCTCGGTTCAGGATATTGTTTAGGTACGGTTTAACATTTACCTGTACCTAAACGTTACCAAGCTAAATAGGGTTGAAAATGTATAAATGCATGTGATAAAAACGTCTTCAAATGGGACCAAATCGCAATTACAATGTAAAACTCGAGCTTAATCATAAAATGATTGTCCTCTGTATAAGCTTGCAACGTGTAACAAAATCCTACATTTTATCAATTTCTGTATCCTTAGCGATTCCTGAATGCTATGAATTGCACCAAAAAAACTAATTAAATATATAGATAAAAATAAGATTTTCCTCATATTGTGAACATTCGATGGTCTACAGAGCCAAGATTGACAATTGTTTCGGTCTTCAATCATGGATCATGTTCACATGATGTTTTCCAAACTATCACATAAATATAGACCAGATAGATTTTTGACATCTCTTTTTCGATCTTCATTTTTTTCTGTAATTGACGAATAATAAAAATAGTTTGAACATTAACATCAAATAAGGGTTTTTATATTTGCTTTATATAGTTGGGTGCACTCATAACCTCTCGCACGAGTTAACTTAGACAGCAGTCATGAGTACAGGTCTAAGTTAAATTGAAGCAGAGTTCAAACAGTCCAAGAATCATCTCTGCCCTGGTCATAGAATCGTGACCGTTCTTGTTATGTCTGTTCTAGCCATGACCGTTCTACCTAGGTCTGCTCTGACCATGTCTGTGCCGACTCAGTCTGCTCTGACCATGTCTATTCCGACTCAGTATGCTCTGACCATTTCTGTGCCGACTCAGTCTGATCTGACCATGTCTATTCCGACTCAGTCTGCTCTGACCATGTCTATTCCAACTCAGTCTGCTCTGGTCCTGACCATTCTTGTCAAGTCTGCCATTGCCATGAACATCCTAGTTCTAGAATTATTAAACTGTATATTATTTAATTAGGTGTGTCCGTATTTCGTGTTTCTCGAGCGTAAGTCCGACACAGCTTAAATAAAAAAAACAGATAAATTTGTTATTTTGTAATGTTTTAAATAAATTAATCCTTTGTTTCACTTAAAGTATTTGGTATTTATTCACATTTTTTCTGTGACCAGAACGGTTATGATTTATAGCTTTGAGTATGACTGTTCAGAGCGGCCGGGATTCTAGGGCAGATTTAGAGCAGTTCCCAGACAGACTTCATACCGGTTCTAAATTCACTGACAGGACCTTTTATGACTACTCAAAATTAACTTAATGAGAGGTTATGTCTGTATCCCACTGTATTTTATATAGATAGTGGCCATTTTTAGGTGATACAATGCCTACTCAAATTACAAGTATTCCGAAAAACGGGAAGCTATTTACTATAACTGTTTTATATATTTGGGCAAATAAAACCGAATATATGGTATATATGACACATATGAGTTCAGTAAATTTTAATATATAGCTCGAAATTAATGAGAAATGGGAATTTCGGCATTTCAGAATTTTCGAAAAATTCACTGTTAAATCGTTAAATAAAGTAAACGGGAATTAATAACTGAAACTATGTGAATTAATTGCATTTAGATATGCATTCAGTATCAGAAACATGGATGGAATGTACAAGGAATCTTCAATACGAAAAATGACATCCTTACTCCAAACAAATATCGCGAAAATTTCTAAGATTTTACCAGTTTTTGCATATAAATGAACATAAGATACGAATGATTTGTTTCTATATGTAAAATGTGATGAGATATATTGTAATGTGTAGTCTTAACATCTATTGTAGGAATTAATGTTATGATGTGATTCAATACCTGTTAGAAATAGGAAATTTATAAAATTCACAGAAAAACTATTTTGACTATCAAACATGGAGGGTGTTCATTTTTGTTCATACCTATACAATAACAAATTGCATTTATTGTGGTAATATACATAAGCGTGAATGAAATTAAAAATATCGAAGTTATCACCGCAACTCCTTTAAAAAATTGTAGTCAAATGGCATTTCAAATTTATTATTTTTAATTTAATGGGAAGGAAAATATCATTTAGTCGGTTTCGGCGGAATGCATTGTTTGATATCGAATAGCGCTACACTCATGTTCCTTTTTAGCCATAGATACGGGGTCCACAACAAACATAAAATTAACAGGCAAAATATTCTTTCACGGCTATCAAGAAGACTAACAGAAAATAATCACAACATAGTAAATTAAAAAAAAAAACTTGTCATATTAAGATAGTGAGTGAATAATGAGAACTGTAAACAGGTAGTTGGAATAACATAGAATAAATAAAATGACTAAATAGAACGCGGATCCTATTGGGAATTCAATCAAGAACTAGAATACTGACAAAGTCAGAAAGGGCCCCGCCTCCTTGTGTGTCCAAAAAACCTGTTTGCGGAATTTCATGGAAATCATAAAAAAATTTTTCGGGAAAATCATAAATAACAAAATCTTAAGTTATTGTAAATTTAGTTTCTACATATGGCTGCTTTGACAACTTATGTCTCATCTGTTCAGATCAAATCAAAACATTGAAAATAATATATGAATGTCATTTCAAGTTATCATACAACAGAGCTTATTATCGAAATGTGAACTTTTTCACATAAAAACTAAGTTTTTCCCCCAAAAATGTTTAATGATTCTCTTCAAAATATTTGGGACCTTCTTTTGATCAAGTCCAACACTGTGCCTAAAACTCATAAAAATCTGTGAAGTCATTTCAAGTTATCATACAACACAGAGCTTATTTTCAAAATATGCACTTTTTCATATAAAAATATTTTTTTCCCAAAAATCAATTTCCGATTTTCCTCAAAAACGACAGGGAGCTTCCTTTGGTCAACTCCAACTTTATGTATCAAAATCATTAAAATCCCTGAGGGCAATCTTGAGTTATCATACAACATAGAGCTAATTCTCAAAATATGCACTTTTCCATATAAAAACAAAGTTTTTTCCCAGAAATCATTTTCCGATTTTCCTCAAAAACTTTGGTCCAGTTCAAGTTTGAGTATCAAAATCATTAAAATCCCCGAGGGCAATCTTGAGTTATCGTACAACATAGAGCTAATTCTCAAAATATGCACTTTTTCATATAAAAACAAAGTTTTTTCCAAAAATCATTTTCCGATTTTCCTCAAAAACGAAAGGGAGCTTCCTTTGGTCAAGTCCAACTTTATGTATCAAAATCATTAAAATCACTGAAGGCAATCTTGAGTTACGATACGACATAGAGCTAATTCTCAAAATATGCACTTTTCCATATAAAAACAAAGTTTTTCCCAAAAATCATTTTCCGATTTTCCTCAAAAAATAAAAGAAAGCTTTCTTTGGTCAATTCAAACCTTGAGTATCAAAATCATTAAAATCTATGAAGGCAATCTTGAGTTACGGTACGACATAGAGCTAATACACAAAATATGCACTTTTTCATATAAAAACGAAGATTTTTTTCTCAAAAATCATTTTCTGATTTTCCTCAAAAACGAAAGGGAGCTTCCTTTGGTCAATTCAAACCTTGAGTATCAAAATCATCAAAATCCCTGAAGGCAATCTTGAGTTATCATACGACATAGAGCTAATTCTCAAAATATACACTTTTTGATATAAAAACAAAGTTTTTCCCAAAAATCATTTTCCGATTTTCCTCATAAACGAAAAGGAGCTTCCTTTGGTCAAGTTCAGCTTTGAGTACAAAAATCATAAAAATCGGAAAAGGCAATCTTGAGTTATGGTACGACATAGAAAACGCTTACGGACGGACGGACAGACTGATTACTATATGGCGCTGCCATTTCATGGCGGGGCCCTAACTAGTGCACCATGACTGACATATAAAGACCATACATGTCTCGCCTAAGGAATTTTTTACAGATGAAGCAAAACACTTACTGACCTGAGTATAGAAAGTATGGAAGCTAAATTCGGTCCAGCAATAAGAGTTTATATGGATATTCATGTAAATGCATAAGCTTAGACAAGTCACAAAACAAAATATGTTTACATCTAAATATCCATATATTAAACAAAAGAGTATATAGATACTGATTATGTAATAACGTAAATACATTCAAAATCTAACAGACTTCTTTCAAAAACGAAACCAGAGAGGAGGTTCAATACAGGGAAATTAATGGCACATGAGATACAAGCGATGAAATTACGTATAAACCCTTATTAGAAAACAATGTAACTGTGTTATCAGAATAAAAAGCTGTGACATGATGCAAAGTTCCAAAATAATATCGCTAAAGCTAAGAATGAACCGAATCGATTTAATAAAAATCAATTGACTTAAATATAGGATACGATATGTTAGAATATATAATTATCAATGAAGAATTGCCAATCTTATAGTGAAAATATCAACACCACAAAATATCACCACTTCTGACAGTATAGTTGCTGGAACTTAATATGTTTTTGCATTTAATAATTTAACAATAGAGAATCATTTCATCTGTTCAAAGATAATAGAATCAATCATATCAATTATAGATGTAAACAATAAATCTATCATTCTGATTGAAAATAATAGAATCACCATTTTACAAATACATGAATATTGTCAAATAGGAGTCGGATTTATATTAGTTTTTTCTAGTTTCCGAATCCCCGTAGACTGTTATTTTGTGTATTATGTATTTTGTGAAGTTTATTGAAATAAATATTGTTTAAACTAAATAGAGCTTCCCTGTAGGTACCTTGATCATCCTTCCAAAAGAATGGTCCCCTGTCATCTCCACTGGTATCTATTTTTGATTTAACAAAACGACAACATATCAGTTATACTTATAGGAAGACGTTCTTTTCAAATGTCATTGTTCTTGTTCATAATGGGGTTTGAAAGATGTTGGCTTTGGTTACCGAAGAAGATTCATTCAAACATTGTATTATACGGAAGGATTGATATAAACACAGAAAAGGATATTTAACGATACTAACAAATTAGGAAATACGGCAAGTCATATTCTTCAAGCTGAGTATAAAGAAGTTTTATTGAAAATGGCCATGGACTTAAAAATCATGAACAGTGGAATATCAATACATCAGCAAATTATTTGAAAAAGAGTAAAATCTTAAATCAAAAATTGAAAAGATAAAAAAAGGAAAGGAAAAAACACGGCAATTTATACAAAAAACACAAATTAAGGTAACCTTAAAAAGACATTCCAAAACAAAACAGAAGAAAAAACAAAAAACACAGATCGTCACAAACTTAATCCACTAGTAGTGTAAACTCGTACAAAAACACGAGATGTTTCGGAAGGGTACATGTGGCAACCGTCAAACAGCCAATGAAAAGTCAACGGAAAAAAAAGACATGTAAATTTTAAAAAATCCCGATTTCTTTTTGTTTAAATCTAAGGTGTGCATAGCTTTGTCCTTAGTCGATTTAAGCTTTCCTATTTAGATCATACTGGTACTTTTTCTCTGTCGGCTTTTACACAATTTCGGTTTTGAAGTTTGACATGTTTTTGTTAGACCTGCACTGAAGAGAGACATTAATTCTCAAAGTGGCCATATGCAGAAACTTTATTTACAGTGAATTCGATATTTTGATATTTATCACCATTTGGCTGATGCCTCAGCTGGTAGACTGTAAGTCACCGTTGGTATTCACGTACCAAGTGGCAGTACTTCGCAACTGGTCCGAAAACCGATTTTATTTGGAAACATGCAAAATCTAAATTTAAGAAAATTTTGTTTAAGACTAAGGAGTATCTCCCTCATGCATATCTCTGTCCTCAGTTGTTTTTGAATTTTTACACCTTCTCTATCAGCTTCAAAACAAATTTTGGTTATGGATTTCCAAATGTAATGAATTGATAAACACTGAAAAGACATAACCTGTCGAAATTTCCATACGTAGAAACTAAATTCACAGTAACTTCGGTATTTTGAAAATGGAAAACAGGAAAACACATACAATGGCCGAAAAACATAGCCACATGCCAGAAAGTAAATAGGAATTGCACAAGAAAAAACCCACAATAAAAATACATAAGACAAACATAAACAACGATAGGAACTCGGGACAGCCGGACTTGGTACCGGCACTAGCAAAAGCCAGCGGTAGGGTTAAACCGGTTTATGGGTACCCAAATCTCCCCTTTCTCTGTCCCGTTTCCCTATAGTAGAATAAACATACGAATAAAACCCATACAGGTAGACTACTAACTCCATGACCGCAATCTAGAAAGGAAAAATGGGGGAACAAAACGTAATTTTGAAAGATGGGTCAAAGAGTGCTCTCCGCTAAACTGCCGGCTAGCTCAAGGAGCCTAGTCTGCTGGTAAAACACTGTCGCACTACGGAAGGAAAATCAAATTCAAAACTCCCAATGGGTTTGGTAAAGAATCATCATGTATTTCAGTAGACATCGGCAGTATCAGTGAGAGGCCAGTATGTGTGTAAAATCCTCAGGTCATTGGATCCCAAAGCTAATTTAACGGACACGTATAGAATATCCTGTCGATATCCCCTATTGCGTAAAGAATGTAAGTTACGTCCCAGTTTTTCTGGATTTTTAATCAGTTTCTGACATTTTTTAACAACATTTCCGTAAAATCGAGGATGGGAAAAGCTGTTTGCGAGTGACATTATATTTAGATGTCAGATGTTCATATCTTCGATAAAACTTTTTAAATGTATTGAACAATTTATGAAATCTGTAACCTTGCTGCAAAAGTTTTGAAGTGATAGTAAGGTTACGTTCATTGAAGTCGTCAAGAGTAGAACAAACGCGTGCGAATCGTACCAGTTGAGAAATATAAACTCCGTAGGATGGGGCTAGAGGAACGTCGCCGTCAAGAAAAGGGAAATTAGTAATACTGAAATCAAAATCATCCCTTTTATCGTAAATTTTAGTTTTTATTTTACCAGAGTCAACGATGATAGTTAGATCCAGAAAAGGGCAATTCTTAGAATCATTATTAGCTTTATTAAGTTTCAGTTGTTGTGGGTAAATGATGTCGACATAATCTAAAAACTGGGGATTGTCAATAGTAAGGATATCGTCAATATACCTGCTGTTATCGTTGAAAATAGAAATAAGTTGATCACTGTTTTGTATGGTCCCATTTTGTAATTTTTTCATGAAGTCACGTTCGTAACAGAAAAGAAAAAGATCTGCAATGAGAGGTGCACAATTTGTACCCATGGGAATTCCAATGACCTGTTGATAAACAATGTTGCCAAAACGAACAAAAATGTTGTCAAGCAAAAGATTAAGTGCTTTAATCGTATCATCACACGTCCAGGAGGAATGATTGTTATAAGTAATATTGGAAAAGAATCCTTGCGTTTTGTTACAACAAATAAACTGCAGTCCAGAAAATTTAAAAGACCATTTAATCAATTGTCCCAATTTAGATTTTATCAGATTATGCGGAAGCGTTGTATAAAGTGTAGAAAAATCATAACTGTCGATAGATGAAACTGGTTTTTGTATTGATTGCAATTTATCTAAAACTTCAATAGAGTTTTTTACACTCCAAAAGTAATTGACACCAGAGTTTTGATAAGTTTTTTCACAATATTTTATAATTAAGTCCTTTATACAAGAAAGTGCACTGGTTAAATGGATGGACAAGTTAGTAGTAGAACAATTACTCGATGCCGAAATAAAACGATGCTTGTACGGGTTTTTGTGAAGCTTAGGAATCCAGTACATAGTAGGCAAGGTGTTATCTTTAGGTGGAACTTTGAGCATTTCTGTGTCCTTGTAATGTTGTTTGGTGAGAGTTTGTTCATCACAATTGGTGCGTTTGAAAGTATTAGAATTGTCCAATTCGTTTTGTTGGACATCGATATAATATTTCTTTCAAATGATCGAAACGTTGTTGGAAGCTTTGTCAACTGGTACAAACGCATATTTTTTGCCAAGATCTCTCAATTTAGACTTTATTCTATTAACAGACAGCTTAGGATGTGGCTCAACATAATTATCTTTATAAAAATTAATTCTGTTGCTGACTTTGGTAATAATTTTATCTTTGAACAAATTCAGTGCGTGTTTGTCTGCACTTTCCCGTTTGCACCATTTTATACAGTACTTAGTGACTGCGTCTTTAATGATTTCAAAACAAGCTTGCCAGTGAATTTTGGAAGGTGGGCAATATTTAGGCCCTTTTCTAAAGAACTGTTGAACTCCTTTATCTACAATGATGTTTAAGTTCCCCGTTAAAATATGTCCGCAAGGGTCATAGCGGTATGGTGACATAGAACAATCTCAGCTGCTGGGGTAGTTCTTCTCAAAATCAGCATCACAGGTGATCGAAGAGTAATTGAAAAAAAATACCTCTAGTAGGTTGTTTGTAAGAAAAAGAAATGATAGGCATATCCTGGTTGTCAAAATATGCGGGTATACGTTTTTGAATATCAGGGTCCCGGAAAATGCTTCCAATATCAATCAAATCAATCCCTTTATTAATATATTTAATTTTCAAAAATTGTTTAACATGTTCATCGGGTTTGTCGATTCTCGGAAAAAGACGATGATAACAGAACGCATCAATAATTTTTGAACTCTTGTCAATCCAGGGTCAAATATTTTTACACAATAAATGATACTAAGATGACAACAAAGCAGGGGTTCAAATCCAGCCGTAGACCTTGCTGGATTTTCCGATGTTAACAGGTTTAAAAAGATGATTTTCATCACTGTTGGCATTCGGAAACACATATTCTACCTTTGCAGCTCACCTAACCAATACATTATCATTCATATCATATAGAGCTGTGTGCAACACTATTATCTATATACCTTATGTATCTTACCTGTTGCAACCTTATCCTTCTTCTATCTATTTCCTACCCATCAAATGTTCATCGTGTACTATGTTACAACTCTAGATTTCCTGCGAGGAGGAATAACTAGCTTACCGAAAGCTATATTTTAATATAGCCTAGGTGGTCTAGTGGTCTAGGGCGCTGGACATAATGCAGGCGGTGTTGCCATAGATGACAACAAAGCAGGGGTTCAAATCCAGCCGTAGACCTTGCTGGATTTTCCAATGTTAACAGGTTTAAAAAGATGATTTTCATCACTGTTGGCATTCGGAAACACATATTCTACCTTTGCAGCTCACCTAACCAACACATTATCATTCATATCAAATATTTTTATATCCGTGAAGAGGCAATAACGTTACTCTGAGAAAGATACAATGTAGACGCAAAAGTTAATATATTTGACTCATCATTTTTGGACTCAGTTAAAATCATTACGTTTGATTTAAAAAGCGTAATGAAACAAAAAAAAATGTAATGAAAAGAAACATTTTGAAAACAACATGTACGACAGAAAGGAATCAACTGAGAAGTACACACTTCATATGTTGGAGAGGTGAGTATATTCGTACTTCTGAAGAGAAAATTCACGACGATTCAGTTAAATTATATTGTCATGCAACTTACAGATTTAAATCATCAATCTTTGTTAAGGTGTAACAAAAGATTGGAGGTTCACGTAGCTGTTTAAGTAGACTAATGACATAGGTTTTAGAGAAATATTCATATATGAGGTCAATCAAAAGTTTTGTTTTGAAGTTTATTGGATGTAACGCAAATGCCGTAGCAATATGTAACATCTTTGGAGTTTCAAAAACTCGCATCTGATTCTTACCGCTCGTAGTGAAGCTTTAACACGGGACCTTGTGAGGTCAGCTGTGACTGTGGTCTTTGTAGTAGTAAAGAACTAAGCAGGAGTTAAAATACAATTAATAACTCCACTGAATAATTGACCTGCCATAGCTTCATTCTAAATTCGTTTGCTATCAAAACTATGTCAAGCGTGGTGATTTAATCTGCTAAAATTTAGATTATCCATTTATGGCAGAAATATGCCTACCTCTCCAGTGGACTGTCAGTTTTACATTTGATTCTCCACCGTCGAGCATGTAGTTCATACAGTGGTTTATTGGATAGAACAAAAAACGTAATAGCAAAATTACTGAACATGATTGTCCTAGGTGCACCAAACCTCTCCTTTCAATGTCTGATAACAATTCAACAGCAATTACTTTTTAAAGGTCACACACAGTGATAGAAATGTTGATCTCAGTACTAAGTATTAATGAATTATGCTGATACTAAAATTGCCAAACGGGCAAAAAGACAGGAAAGGTGCAAATTCACAAGAAAATTGTCATCACAACCGTCCTGACCTGGAATAGGTTATATTAATTCAATGGTTAAATGGTTTGTTTAACCGTTTTTTTTTTGTTTTTTTTTGCCTCTCATTAAATTTTGTATAACAGTTTGGACAGATGCTACAATTTTTTTAAAAAAAAAAGGGGCTGATATCTTTTTGAGATTTTTAAAACGGTCATATCAGACAGAATTTTTTATGGCCCTTTTAATAAGGTGGTCACGGAGATAACTTTGCCTAATAAGTAGCAACGACGCGCCAGAATTGACAACGTTCAAATTGTCCTGCTGCTGTAAGGTCTTGCCATTATGAATGATGGAATACTGAGTATTAGACATTTTACGCTCTCGTTCATTCTGTCCAATTATCATTGCTGTGGTCTTATTCTGTATGTTTTGCAGTGTAGGAGAAATTCAATAATTATTATGATATAATTATGTGACCATTAATTTTGTTCTTTGAGAAGTAACAATAATACGACACAAGATGCGTTGAGTGTTTATTTCTAGTCATGTATGATGAAGATACATTTTACTTGTATAAGCCGATTCGTAACGATAGAGCAAGAAAGAATTATTCGGACATTCTCAACAGGTATAATTTTCTCCGTGAACGCCTTAGTAATAGGATTGTATCAATAGCGAATTTGTCTAATGTGCTTTTATTCCATATCCTTATAATTATCATTAAATAGCTCTTTATTACAAAGATACCAGTCCTCTGTGTAAGAATTTTAAGTTTTAATCCGGACTGTTTTGCAAAATGTTTCACATCTCAAGAGTCCTTAACGGTATGAGAAACATGTTTCTACTCTCTAGAGAAACATTGTTCCAAGTCATTGATAAGCTAAAATCAGATTAT
>MJUU01011722.1:2170-25741 GCA_002080025.1 Modiolus philippinarum
ACTATTTTCCCTGCTGACGGCCATCTTGGATTAGATGCAAACCTGCCGGACACAATTTTGAAAGGGGACCACCTAAAGACTATTGTGACTATCTTTGGTTTCAATTGGCCTAGTAGTTCCAGAGTAGAAGATCTTTGAATGCGTTTCCCATGGGGTCCAATGTTAATCTATGTTCTCCGCTGGCAGCCATCTTGGATATGGTGCAAACCTGCCAGACACAATTTTGAAAGGCGACCACCTAAGGACTATTGTGAACAACTTTGGTTTCAATTGGCCTAGTAGTTCCCGAGTAGAAGATCTTAAAATGTGTTTCCCATAGGGTCCAATGTTAATCTATGTTCCCCGCTGGCGGCCATCTTGGATTAGGTGCAAACCTGCCGGACACAATTTTGAAAGGGGTCCACCTAAAGACTATTGTGACCAAGTTTGGTTCCATTTGGCTCAGTGGTTTCAGAGGAGAAGATCTTTGAATGAAAAGTTTACGACGGACGACGATGACGGATGGACGATGGACGCCGGACGCCAAGTGATGGCAAAAGCTCACCCTGGCTATAGCCAGGTGAGCTAAAAAAGATCACATCCCCTCCCCCTGCTATAAATGTTTTAATTAGTCCCCTTGCATCATATTTTAGATGGGGAAGTGTTTGCATGAATTCCCTTTGTCACATGAAAAGACATACAGACTTAAGCATAATCTTCACGATTCCAATGCCTTCATATCATAAACTGGAATACGGACAGTTATAGCACAATATTCTCTCTGTAAAGAGTTGTCACATATGATGGACAGCATATAATGGCCTATGGACATAGCATTGACCAGTCTATAGATTAACAGATGATGTTTTGGGCCTCTTTAGCCAAGTTAATTAAAACCAGATAATTAAATTGTCAAACGAAGTTCAGCATCCAAAAGAAAGGAATAATGACTGCTGTTTATGTTGGCTCCTTGAGATTTATTAACTGACCTTTCCCTAGAAGTGAGGTCAGCACATTTTTTTCCATGTGACACTCTGTTAAACCTTATATGGAGTTGTTGTTGATTAGGTAAAAGATATACATAGTAAACAAGACGGTGATCTGAAGGACACAATTTCATTTTCAACATTTTCAATCAATAGTTATACAGTCGTCAATACTTAATTCTAAATATATCATACATTACTAGAAAACAATGATTTGTTTGTTTGTATTGAGTTTTAATGCCATTTTTGAAGTAATTTAAGATATATCATGGTGGTCAGATTTAGTGGTGAAAGAAGCGAGTTTTGGAGAGAACCATCACCTTCACTGGATAGGTACCGGTAACTGGTATAATTACTTCCATGCACAGTAGAAAACAATGAAGTAAAAGTACATTACATAATATGGGGTTCAATGTACCAAGGGATATAATCATAATCGTACAATTCATACATAGCCATTTTGGGGATATAACTGTTATTTATTTCACTTTTCTCCAATGATCATACTAAATGTCAAACAATAAAATGATATTTTTGTCACAAAGCCAACACATTGCTCATACATCTTGGGAAAAATATAACTCATTCCAGGAATGTTCTCACTAATCAATTCCACCTTATTTAGTATTTTTAGTGAGACAAATACTAAAGGTGTGGGCTATTACACTTTTTGACAGCACATTCCTCGGCTCTTTAGGATGGGCATTTTAACATGAGACATATTTAATCTATTGTAATCAGTTAAAACTATTGAGCTATTTGATTTTTCTGTCTTAAATTCAATTTTTGAAACAGTTTCAGGAAGTTATTAAAATTATTTGAACATTCACATTGCTTGTCCATTTCTGTACCTTATTTATCTGGAAATTACATCATATGTGTAACATAGTAAACCATGGTATACTATGTAACTCACTAGTCCCACATTTTTTCATTATGAATTTGAATTAAATTTTGAAATTATGAAATCATACAAAACTCATCCTGCAAATCACTGAGGTGGAGTTGACAAAAACAACAACTGATGTTAAAATATCACAGTAAAATATGTAACATTTGACTTTAGACCAAACATATTTTGTTTAAAAGAACCCAGTTTGAAAATCTACAACTTTATTGAAATTTTCATCATTTATAGCAATTTTTTACAAGTTCAACCAGCATCAAAAATCCAAAGGAACACCTAATTTTTGCCAAAATATTTTACATTTCATGCCTCATTTTAATTTGAAACATGCACACTACCATTACTTAGATGGTTTTGACCCAAAGGAAATGATGTATTCCTTTATATTCCTTTATATTGTTGGGTAATAACACAGGTTCTGGGCAACGGACTGCATCTTCTTTTGAACAATGGACTTTGGGATCCAACACAATGGCTCTGGACTCCAACACTAGGACTCTAGGCTCTAAAACTAAGGATCTGGGCTCCAAAACAAGGGAACCTGGTTCCACTTGCTGCAATCTGGGCTCCACTCACTGAGCTCTGGGCTATCAGAGAGCTGTGAAACCGTTGTTATTAACCCAAAATGTGCAATAGCAGTCCTCCGATCAGATTAATTGGTGACATGATTAGACTTAAATCTATCAATCTATCAATATAAGTGGTTTTTAATTTTTTGAAACAAAATCAGTTGCTGATCTGCCTCATTGGAAGTACAAGTCAGTCATGGACAGTACCAACCTTCAAGTGTACAGAGAATGCAAATAACTCAATATATCAAACATTAAACTAAGTAGTAGTGAATAATTTTTATTTATATAAACAGGGTACGATTTAAATTTGATGGTGACTTCTCTGCATGGCAAGTTGAAATTTTATCACCTCTGAATGTGGAAGGGAAAGTTGATTTTAGGAACGGCAAGTAATATTTATTGGTAACTTGTCCGATGGGCAAATTGACAATTTATTTCCAAATCAACCCCAGATAAAATATATCAATTCTAGATTAACAAGATTGCTATGCGTAGCTATGTCCCCCGCCGCTGCAGTAAAGTCTAAACAGTCCAATAACTCATGTAAAATTTTGCGAATCAAAATGGCAGCAGGATATGGAGGGGGTTGATGGGTTTATTTCGTTCTCCGTGATCGGGGATTTCAATTCCCGTGATTCGTTTTCCATTTCATTAAATTGTCATGAATCGTTATTAGAACATCGCCGTGAATTGTTCTTGATCAAATTGACAAAATGAATTTTCCGTGAACTGTGATTGGTCCAAATAAATTTTTCGTGATTCGTGATGAGACCCCCCCCCATCAGGCTCCTCGATATGATCAACTGCATTAGATGGCAAACAGCCAAGCAAAATTTCAGCAAAATCCCTTGATTTTGAGGAGATGTGTCCACAATGTGTTCCTAAGCTGTAGCATGCATTAAGTCGATTAACTCTAATTTTGTCAACTCAAAATGGTGGCATAATATGATCAAGTAAATATGGTGGCAAATATTCAAACAAAATTTCAGCATAATCTGTTCAGTGGTTTCCGAGGAGTTGCGTCCACAAAGTGTTCCTAAGCTGTAGCATGCATTAAGTCGATAAAGTCCCATAGTTCCTGTAAAATTTGTCAAATCAAAATGGCGATGCGATATGATCTAGTACTAATGGTGACTAACAATTCTGAAAAATTTGAATGAATTCTGACCAGCTGTTTCTGAGGTGTTGCGTCCACAAGATTTGCCATTGTATAACAATGTGAAAATAATCAAAGTCCCATAACTCCCACAAAATTTGACAAATCATATATATATATATATATATATATATATGAACAATCCTGTAAAATTTGAATGAATTCTGACCAGCGGTTTCTGAGGAGTTGTGTCCACAAGATTTGCAATTGTATAACAATGTGGAAATAAACAAAGTCCCATAACTCCAACAAAATTTGACGAATCAAAATGGTATGCGATATGATCTAGTACTAAAGGTGACTAACAATCCTGTAAAATTTGAATGAATTCTGAACAGTGGTTTCTGAGGAGTTGCATCCACAAGATTTGCCATTGTATAACAATGTGGAAATAATTAAAGTCTAATAACTCCCACAAAATTTGACGAATCAAAATGGCGATGCCATATGATCTAGTACTAATGGTGACTAACAATCCTGTCAAATTTGAATGAATTCTGACCAGTGGTTTCTGAGGAGTTGGGCCCACAAAAAACATGACACATGGCCGCATAGATGCTTAAAAGCACGGATGCAGACCATTTCTATGTCCCTCTGTCGCGTTGTGGTGGGGGACAAAAAGATGTCAAAACAGATTTGGGAAAAAAAAATCAGTGAATATAATTCACATTAACATTATATTTCATGTTAAATTACAACAGTAACACACACAAGCACTTCTGTGAGGTAATTCCAATTTAATCTGGAAAAACAGTTTGACTGAGAGAAATCAAATACAAAACCAATCGATCAGGCCATTCTTAACAGATGAATTTTCCAGAACTTTTGTTCTTTTGAAGATAAATTAAGAATATGTAAAGTAAAATATTCTTTAATGGAGAAAATTAGAAGTCATTGCACTGAAGGCTATAAATGTATAAAATGGGTCAGAAAAATTGTGCATGCAATTTATTTTTTCGTATGCAGATAATTAACCAATACTTGACTGACAGTTGGTAAATGTCATGCAAAAAATAACTATTCCATTTGTTTGTACATGTCAATTTCCCTGTCTGTGTCGGATGTCTGTTAAAAACCCAGGATGTAACAAATATCACATGATGAATTCCAACTAGTGCTAAAAGAAGAAACTAATGAACAATTCAGTTTAAGCCCTTTTTTTGGCCCCTTATTCTGAAATTGATTGCTTCTAGAACCCAATATCTTCAATAAGATAATGATCTTGCCATTAGAATCAAAGTTATAATCTCCATAGAAGGCAATGCCAACATGGACGATGCTGAAGACCATGGTGTGAATACAGATGCTTGCGCCATACCATAGTAGGACTACAAAATTTTGCAGTAATCAGAATTTGTCTGGCCTGCAATGAATGTTTCGAAGGCAAGACATGGAGACCATAGATTCCATCCTTGTCATCCAAATTTGGTTAATCCAAATGTTAAACCTTTTTTGAACTTCAATAACTTTCTTAAATCTTATTCAAAATCAATTATATTTTGACGCAATATTCAGTACAACTTCATTATTGAATCCCAGGTTTATTTTTATAAAAAAAAATCCTATTTTTCCATATTTTGCCATGAATTGGACTTAGTTTTTTCAATCAATTTTTTTTTGTTTACAAGTACCATATATCAGCACCCAAATGCCATAGACAGATGATGATTGGTAGGTGGTTACATCTTCAGTAGTAACCAACATCCATACCAGAATTATGTAACCTTGTCTTATATTTTCCGCATCAAAATAAAAAATTTTGATTCCAAATTTTGTAGAATTTTCTGATACTCTCAAAGGCAAGCAATTTTTTGGGAATTCTTGTCAGCAACCATGTTTATTGGATACATTTTAGTCATAACAAATATTTTTTAAATAGTTAAATTTCAAAACTTTTTGGTTCTAATTTTGGAAAATTTCCTAAAACTCTCAAAAAGGTAATTAATTCTTAGAATTCTCAGCAACCAAATCTTAATACAAATGTATAGGCCAAATTATAATGTAAGATTAGTGGGCAGGTGAAACACTAGGTTCTGTGGAACCATTACAAAACCTTTACAAATTATTTTGTAATATTTCAAACTATATACTTATTGAAATACAACTTAAATTATTACAATTTCTGGAAATAACTTACATCTTGCAATACATATCATTCCAAGATTGTTAATGCTTTATCTCCAGGTAGGTGAGTAATGAAAAATTAACACTGTTCCCACATAAAATTAACACTGCTCCCACATAAAATTAACACTGTTCCCACATAAAATTAACACTGTTCCCACATAAAATTAACACTGTTCCCACATAAAATTAACACTGTTCCCACATAAAATTAACACTGCTCCCACATAAAATTAACACTGCTCACAGATAAAGAGGAAAACTAATCCCAATGACACTTGACCTTTTTTTCTCTTTAGGGCCAAACATTAGCCAGAAGCATAACACTTCAAAAACTAGATGTGCCAGAACAACACTAAATAAAGTCAGTATTTTAGACTGTCTCAGAAAAAAGTATCTGGTAGACTTTTTTTGCTCACAATTTGAAAGTCCAAAGGGCAATAACTCATACAAAACTTAGTGAAACAATATGAAACCTGAACTCTATTACTCAAAAAGGTTAACTCATATACTAAAAATCAAGTCAATACCTAAGTACTATTCAAAACAAGTCTGACCATCAATCTAAAGTCCAATAGGCAATAACTCCCAAAAAAAATAATGAATCAAGACCAAGCTTGTACTGGATCTGTAACTCATAAAGGTAAACTAACATGACAAAACCAAGCCAACATCTCAAGTCATCTCTGAAAAAAAGTCTCAAAAACTTTTTGTTGCGAAATGAAAGGATGATGGAATGAGGGACAACCCCCTCCCCTCCAACTAGTTACAAGGACATAAAACAAATTTAATACAACTGAAAAGAGGTATAATAATCTATGTTTCAAATCTTATATAAACTGATCACTTACATCAAAGGGAATCCAAAAGGAACAACTCAAGTATTTTATTTAAGATAGATTTGGACCTTTATAGCATTGTAAAAATTGATACAATATCATTTGATGTCTGGAGAAGTACTTTGTGAAAGTATCCCTCCCCAATTTTATCACTTTATACCTTGCAAAGTGGTAAGAGCTATGCAAAATCTACAGACAAACTAGCAAATCCAAACAAACAGGTCATATTATATTTCAATGAAAATAGAAATTTCAAGAAATTCATAGGAGATTATAGCTCAAAAATACAAAATGCTGGTGGCAGTATGAAATAAAGAATGTAACAGAAACCTACTTCAAAAGAAATCTAGAAAAGCAATTCATGAAGAAAAGTTCGTGTGTTTGATGGTAAGTAAAAGTAAGATTTAGGATTGCTTGGAAATGTTAACAGCTATCACAATTCTAATTCTTTAGGTTCATTTTTTTACTCCAATTAAAAAAAATGCATAAAAATCAGACCAAATCTGCATTAGCATATCCTTATACAACCTCAAGTATTTGTTTTGGTTGTATGAAAAGAGGAAGAAAAGAAAAATGGTGGTGGGGGAGGGGGGCATTGAAACAACAAACAGATAATGATTGAGTTTTGAGTTAAGGTTTTCCCAATTATGAGAGGGTTTGACTATGGATATCTCTTTTCTTTTAAGCCATTATTTTTTTTTAAATATTGATAAATAATGAAATAAAACAGCACAACATACACAATATAGATAATTATTCCTACCTGTCAAAAAGTTGCCAAAATTCTATTTCAGCGTCATATCAATCCAAAAATTTTGTCACATACTGACAACACATGACAATATATGAAAGGGAGAATGGAACTCTTGATATAATTAGCTTTCTATTAATATTACTTTGTACATGACCATGTTTTTATAAAATTAGCTTTCTAGAAGATGAAACAATCCAAACAGGTATTATAATCTGATGTAAATACTGATGGAAAACTAGGTTAAATAGTACAATGTAGTCCAAGGGCATGCATGAAATTCAACTTCATCAAAAGGAAATCACATTACAATACAGGATAGTTATTTTGAATGATGACTTTAACTTAATTTTTCATGAACATCAAGGAAAAATACGAAACATAAAAAAAGAGAAAAGGAATAAAATGCAAGACTAAAAAACTTACACAGAATTGATAAGACATTCTGAGACTGTTTTCACCACAAACTTGGACATTCTGTCATAATGGATGGAATGCAGATCTTTCGGGCATATTTTTTTTAAGGAGACCACCTAAGGATCAATATAGCAAATTAGTTATAAACTAACAAGTAATTTCAGGTGAAAAGATCTCTGAATGTATTTTCCATAGTATCCAATTCCTGCTGGCAGCCATCTTGGTTTGGGTGAAAACTTTCCAGACACATTTTTAAAGGGTACCATCACAGGACTGTTGTGACCTATTTTTGTTCCTATCAGCTTTGTGGTTTCAGAAGAATAGATCTTTGAATGTGTTTCCATAGGGTCCATTGTTAAACTATGTTCTCTACTGAAGACCATATTGGAAAAAAATGCAGATCTGACAGACACATTTTAGAAGGAGACAGAACATCTGAGGACCATTCTGCCTCAGTTTTATTATAAAGAAACAAGTAGTTTCAAGGGAAAAGATCTCTAAATGTGTTTTCCCAAAAGATGTAATGTTAAACTGTTCCCTGCTGGTATCCATCCTGCAAGGGATGCAAACTCACGGGCACCACCAAAGGACTATTGTGACCAACTTCTGTTCAAATTGGCATTGTGGTTTCAGAGAAAAAGATCTTTGAATGTGTTCTATAGGGTCCCATGTTAAACTTGTTACCCTCTTATAGCCATCTAGGATGAGTTGGGAACCCGCAACAGACAATCTAAGGACCATTATACCTAAGTTTTGTTATAAATGGCCAAGTAGTTTCAGAGGAGACCTCTGAATTCGTTTACCCAAAGGGTCAATGATAAACTATATTCCCCATTGGCAGCTATCATGGATGAGAAGCATAACCTGCCAGACAAATTTACAAGGGGAACATCTAAAGACCATTGTGACCAAGTTTTGCTATAAATGGCCAAGAAATCATAATTCTAGAAGAGTTATGATCTCTGAATATGCTTTCCCATAGGGTTTAATATTAAGTATGGTCCTGCTAACAGCCATCTTGGATGGGCTGCAAAATTCTTTAACAAATATTTTAAAGGGACAACCAAGAGACTTGTTTACAATTGGCTCAGTGGTTTTTGAAGAGAAAATTTTTAAATGAAAAGTTTACAACAGATGGATTGACAGATGATGGATGCCAAGTGATGGCAAAAGCTCACCCTGGCTAAGTCAGTGAGCTAAAAAGACCGAGAACTAAGTCTTTTTTATTTAATATATAATAAAAATAACTAAGCACAGAAACATTGCAAGATACAGCTAATTACTGAGTGATAAAGTTGAATAATAGTTTGCAAATACGAATTTCACAAAAAATGAAACTTTTTTTTTACACAGACATTATTAAAGATGATGGTATTATCAGCAGATTGACATATTCACTATTTTTGTTTTATTTTGTTTTAGAAGGAACAATATTTAGAACTAAACTGAATTAATTCAAAATCAATTTGTTTTCCTTCTTATTTCAACTATAAGTTGAAAATCTAGGCTTATAAGACTGTTGACCTCCTGTTTTAATTATATCTTTTTGTATTCACGTCAATGTAGAATAAAATCAACATGTTAGAAAGTATTATCTGGAAAAACTTGATTTAGATAAAAACAAAATCAAATAATGAACCAATGAAATCACCTGTTTCCTTTTAAAACAATCATTAGCACTGAGGACAGAAGGCATTTAGTTTTATTTGTTACTGAATTTTTGTAATATGTCTATATTTTATGGTCATATAATTCAATGTATTAATGCATTTCTTTGGTCCTAGTGAAATCATGATTTTTGAATTTAATAAAATTGAAAAAAATATGTATGAGATTTAATCCATATCAACATTTCAAAATTCTACATGGTGCATTTAAAACTCCTGTACCAACTTATATTATTTGTTACACTTTATTGGGATTTATATATTTTCATTTTTAACCATACCACATAGTGATTTCATATGAAACCTTGTCTTTTTTATTGTCTGACTTTTAAATGACCTATCTGTATATTAAAATAACTCAGGTTAATGAAAATAATCTGTAAAACACCCCCGCACATATAAGGCAGAGAATAAAGCAAACAAACAGTGAAAAAGTAATTTTGACACTCAAAATTCCACAGAGCAGCTTGGTTCTGTGGATAATTTTGCATCATATATTAAGTCTACATAGAAATAACTGTAAATCCAGTAATTATGCATGTTTAACAAAACAAAAGAATTTATTTTGATTTTTTAGAATCTTCACTTGATCACTTTAAAAATATTTAAATATATTGGCCATTCCAGGTTCATTTGATATGAAATAGAAAGGAAATGGGGTGAATGTCAAGGAGACAACATCCCATCTCCAGGTCAAAATGGCTCAAAACAAAGCATCTAGGGATCACCTTACAATGTCACACTTCTTTACATTTCAAACCATATCTATTCTATAAACGTGGACAACTTCTTTATAGACAATTCAAAATAATTTATTAGTTTTACAAGCCTTTCTATTTTGAGGTATATCCATACTAATACACAGTGCATTTGATTGGCACCAATTAGGAAACATCAGTTGGAGGATGAGGTGATTTTCAAGCTGGAATGTTCTTTTCTTGGCCTTTTAAATGTATTTTTGAAACATATGAGTTAAGAGCAACAAAACATCTTAAAATAAGAAAATTATGTCAGAGATTTTTAGTTGGCTCCACATCCTTAAATTTGATGCGGACCAGACTCTTTTATATTTTATTTTTATACATTGTTTCTTGGATGTCACTGATATCTAATTTAGAATAAAACAAATTTCTGATATATCTGAGCATTACTAAGATATTCAAATAAAAACTTTAAGTTTTTTGCAAGGTTATTAACTTTAAATTTCATTAATGAGTAGAAATGAAGGGAAAAAGAGCTAGGCTTTATGAGGCCAACATTTGGCAAATATGGGTAGGGATTGAGAAACAAACAATTTTTTAATAGCATAAGGATTTTAATTTGTGTCAGATTTAGTAACTTCTCTTATTGTATTCATTATAATACATTAGAATTTCTGTGCACACACTTACATATTTTTACCAGGTTTGAACATCCATAACATCATATAAATCATTACAGGGTATTCATTGTTTCTCTGAGTTTCAGGATATTATTCCTATGTAAATGAAGAGGTTTTGTTTCCTGTTAAATTCACAAAAATCTTGTATCAATGACCAATCAATATTTCTTTCTTTAAATTATCTACTGTCAAGGTTCAAATGAAAACATCAATCTGAGGAGTTATCTCCCTTTAAATATGGTAAATCCTTGCAAAATGCTTCCTTTTTATCCATATTGTTTATCCATTACCCAATACAACTATAAAATTTATGGAGATACACTATTCTACATTCAAAATGCCTTTCACTAAATCTAAAGTACTATTTACCCTGCTAAAATTCCAAATATGGCATGACAAGTTAAATAGATATAACAGTATACATTTTTTACACCTATCATTTCAACCATGTTACCAATATCAATGCAAAATTTTGGCATACCAAATCATGGTGATATAAAGTAAATGGTACATTTCCCTTTATGTATGAGGAATGACTTCATATTAAAATTCAATGGGATAGAATACAATGCATTTTCCTCTTGTGTATTATCAACTTTTTTAGTCAAAATTTCCCAGACAAATCAAGTTGACATAATAATATACATTTTCTTTGGCCTATCATGCAGTTCTGACTAGACAACTCATTCAATTCCCTTGGCATAACACCAATCTCTTTAATAACAAATTCTTCCTGTATTCTCTACCAATGGTATTTTACTATTTTCCAAAATGGCTGATTACTTTGCAGTATTATACCAGTTTAATAGACACTTTATATCTGTGTGTGACAAAATGTCCAATTTATAACAGTTTCATTATTAGTACACAGAATCCCAATACAAAGACTTAATGGCTTCCTTTATTGATCTTTTAGGCATACAATACTAATAACTTTATACCCAATACAGCCTATAAGTGGATGTAATAGAAAAAACAATCTTAAATATATATCATGAGACTGCAGTGTGGGCATTTGTATCCTCTCTCTATTCTGTACATCTCAAAGTCTGTTTGCAACAATTCATGTTTGTAGGAGTGATAAATACATGGTGCACATCTACAATGCATAAATAAAGGCATATCCTAATTAAGACTCCAATACAATAAAATCACTAAGTCCAATTATAGATTGGAATTTTGGAAAAATTAAGAATGAAAGAAACAAAATACATGGTGCATAGATCACACATCTACAATGTATATGAAAAAAGAAAGGAAATGGGTATTTATCAAGGAGGCAACATCCCATCTCCAGGATAAATGTGTAGTGAAAAACTCCTGCAAGTTTGGTTGAGAAGTACGAAGTCCTATTTCTGCAAGTTTTGGTTGAAAAGAAAAGTTGGATTATGGAAAAAAGTCCAATGATAGAATGAAATCTTGAATATTTTTTTTAATGAAGTTGCAAATCTGCAAAATATTCTGAGGCATACCTGTGATTTTGGATAAAAAAGGTGAATTGTGGGTAATGGAGACATACCCTTAACACTGGAATAAGCTAAAATGACAAATTCCACTGTTAGTGTGGATATCTGGCAAAAAAATAATTAAGAACAAAACTGACATGGTCCACATCTGCAATACATACTGAAGCATTCCAGTAAGTTTGGTTGAAAAAACGGTATCCAGGAGGAGATATTGAAAAATGCCTGAATTTTTATGCCTTGCAGACAGACAGATGAACTGACAACAGATGCAAGATAATGGATAGTGATAAACCTATGTTTTGATCTTGCACTACAGGCAAGCGACACACAAAATAAAACATTTTCTGCGATAAAATCATTTGTGACAAATTTATGTAACACCTATAAACCTACCCTCCATTTTCTCTGATGATCTTTTGTAGAATTTATCAAACATATATCACCAATTCCCAAGGTATAATGCTACAAACATGGAAGGACTTTCACTGTTAAAAAGAAAATGTCAAAGCAGATTAAATTTAATTAGAACATAATCAGAAAATGTTTAAATTCTATTGTCTGGCAGATTAAAATATTATATGTGTTATAAACTCAATGATGAATATTTACAAGATATTGTACAACAGGTAAAAATCTGTTTAAGCCGTTCTTTTTCATGCCTTACATTTGTACAGACATTTTAGTGAAATATGTATTATGGTTTATTTTTATCTCTGTGATATCCACTGTCAACGAGGAAGTTTTTGTGGCAGTTTTATTTTCGCGACTTTCATGTTTGGAATGGAAGCGCAAAAATAAAACAACATGAATAAACTTGCCTATTATTGAAGTCAATGTCAACAATTTTGTAGCGAATTCAAAACTGTGTGAATTAAAATCCTGTTAATTTACAGCGAAATAAAGACTGCACAATAATTTCCCAGTTAACAGTATCATCTAAGACAAACTGGCATTAAATGGTCCAAACAAAAGCTCTGAAATCCTTGAGTAGACATAATCAAACTAAGAATTTTGTGGAGTTTCTATGGTTTTGGTGTTACAAACTTATTAAATTGATGACTCACCTTTTTGCTCCAATACATGTTATAATACAAGATATCAATTTTGCATTTTGTATTCATGTTTTTGTCAACATGTTTATTATATTTCATTAGCAAGTACCAAACATCTAAAGAAAGTCCACACTTAGCATGTGATGTTATTGAAATCCCTTTTGTTAGGAATAAAATTTCTTTGAGAAACAGATTCCACAACTGTATCTTGTGAAAAAAAAACAACATTTCTGCACTTTTCATAGTTAAAATTTTCATATATTTAAAATGCTCGGCAAGTCTTGCATAAAAAAATTGAAAATTTATCGATTTCTAGTGTATACTTGTCATTTCTCACTCGACACAGTTTTTGAATCTATATTTTATTCATATGAAGTATTAAGTTAATTTCTTTTTTTCTGAATTATTTTATTATACGTTGAGACTTTAAAAAATTGACAAAAGAAAAATACAATGGGAAATAAAGCTTAAGGACTTCACATTCAAAGGCCATCAGAATAAATCTAAAGAAGTTTGGATATACTTGTTACTTTCAAACTGTTTTTTTATTTCTATGAAAATTGGAGGGTCTGATAATGTATTATGGACAGCATAGAGTTGTGAATTATTTTGGTGAAATTTTTTATCAAAGTTATATGCAATATATCAATGGATTGCATTTTCAAGAGAGCTTGTTGATTTGCAAATCTCTTGACTTCATGTCTCTGTGTGAACTTACAATAATTTCTAATGAATAGTTACTTTTAAAAATCCATATATATATATAAAATTTATATATATATACATATATATATATATATAAATAATCATCTCAAAACAAAGCAACAACATCAACATTCCCGACGTACTGGATCTTAAAAGATACACACTTCGTGAGATATATATATATATATATATTAAAGGAATACAAAACAAAAATTAAAATGTCCAAAATATTCTAGATCCTCCTATTAAAATAAATAAAGGTGTGATTATTCAAACAGATGCATGTCATAAAGTTATTGATATACAAACAATATAAAATATAATCTATTTGGTCAATATGATCACAATACAAACACAGGATTATCTCCCCTTAATGACCTCTGTTGTTTTAAAAGGCTGGTTTGCAAATGTAGGACTGAATTTTACAAGATATATTGCATGAATAAATAAATAAATACTCAATGTTTGAAAACTATAAGTTCTGATATTACCCCCAGAATAAAATCATTAGACCTGATATAACCCTGAACTGAGTACATGAAAGTACAATAGCACATGAATGGTATCCTGTTATGTGGAAACAAGGATCAATTTTCTTCTGTATTTGTTAACGTATCATGATAAAATGCATAAACTTTAACATTCCTCCAAATTCCAGAACTTTACTTAAACATTGATATGTGTTCCATGGAACACTTGTGACGCCTGCACTACAGAAAAGCCATTTTTTAGCACAGTTATCCTCTAAAATCTGTAAAATTAAAAGTATAGGTATCAGTGGCATGTCTAGATGATAGGAGAAAAACATATCCTTCAAATTTGTTAAGATTGAAGGACTTGCACATTCACAAAGTGAATTAACAAATGAGCTATGTTGGGTTGGTGAACCTGTCAAATCTTATAAAAACCAAATTTTTACTTCAGTGTGCATAACCAGATCTGATAAACAACAAACATTTAAAGTCTGGTTTGAATCTGACAGACGGTTTAGAAGGAGTCACAGATTAAATAAAGGGCTACGCCGAGCGCAGCATGATACGACCGCAGCATGTCGTCCACTGAAATTTGAAAAAGTGTAATTTAAAATGAGTATGGACATAGGAAAGAGCTTGACACAATAATTAGATGGACGCAATAAGGAGATTGACCAAGTAATTAGCTGGACACAAACTAGGGAAAATAAAAATTAGCCCTTATGACTCCTTATGATTCCTCTTTGACCCTCTATAGCTCAGAAACGGTAAGAGNACACGGACCAAATTTTGGTGCAATAAATTCTATTTTTAGAAATTGTGACCTTGACCTTTGACCTACTGACCCCAAAATCAATAGGGTTCTTGCCCTTCCCTATTCCTTCCATCTGTATAAGTTTTGTTTCAATCGGGCAAGGGATACTCAAGTTATCATCCGGACACGAAATCCGGAATGATGGAATGACGGAATGACAGAAAGGCGAATTCTATAGTCCCCCGCTTTCGCGAAAGGCGGGGGACAACAAATGAGCTATGTTGGGTTGGTGAACCTGTAAAATCTTATAAAAACCAAATTTTTACTACAGTGTGCATAACCAGATCTGATAAACAACAAACATTTAAAGTCTGGTTTGAATCTGACAGACGGTTTAGAAGGAGTCACAGATTAAAAAATAGTAATGTTACATTACATGATACCCCGCCACGTTTCACAACTTTCAAAATTAAAAGGAAACCCGAAAATTTGCAAAATTTCGATGTTCAAGGGGTATAACTCCAGAACCCCTGGGACCTCTGAACCCAAAATCCAACTTGGTCTAAGATTTTTGGTAAACAACTTGCATACCAAGTTTGAAGACAGTATGTTATTTCGTTCACAAATTATCAGTCGGAAAACCTGAATTTCTCAAAATTTCAAAGTTTCAAGGGGGATAGCTCCAGAACCCCTTGTACCGCTGAACCCAAAATCAAACTTGAACTGAGGGTTTGTGGTAAACAATTTAAATAACAAGTTTGAAGACCTTGTGTTATTTCGTTCACAAGTTAACAGTCAGAAACCTTAGATGGACGGACGGACGGACAGAGGGAGGGAGGGACAGACGGACACACGACTGAGGATATCACATAATACCTCGCCACTACATGTGGCGGGGTATAAAAACTGCATTAACAAATGAGCTCTTTTGGCTCCGTGAACCTCTAAAATCTGTAAAATCAAAATTTTAAGCACCAGGTATAGAATTAGAGAGGTGATCAACATATCCCAAAATTTTGATTGGAATATTATCTACAGTTATGAAGGAAATCCAGATTAACAAACTGAATTAGAAAATGAACTATTTTAGCTCAGGTTACCTCCAAAATATGTAAAATCAAAATTCTAAGTATCAGATGCACAATAGGATAAGGTAAACAACATATTCAGGAAGTTTAGTTGGAATCTGACTTAAAGCTGTGATGGAGTTGGAGATGAACAAATCATATTATCATGTGAGCTATTTTGCTTCCCTGAACATCTAAAATCTGTAAAACCAAAATTCTAAGTGTCAGGTGCACAAACATATCATGCAAGTCTGATTGGATTCAGACTTTAAGTTGTGATGGAGTTGCTGATTAAAAAACAAGAATAACAAATGAGCTATTACGGCTCCCCGAATCTCTAAAATCTGTAAGAATCAGATGCACAGCTATATCAGATGAAAAACATATCCTACAAGTTTAGTTGGAATCAGACTTACAGTTGTGATGGAGTTGTGGATTAATTAATCAGATTAACAAATGAGCAATTTTGGATCTGTGAACCTCTAAAATCTGTAAAACCAAAATTCTATGTATCAGGTGCACAAAACTACATCAAGTGAACATCTTATCCTGAAAGTTTGGTTGGAATTGGACTTGTAGTTATGAAGGAGTTGCAGATTCAAAAACTGACGGCAACATAGGACAACAACGGCAACGAAAGACAAGGAATAGTAAATCCTATATGTCAACTCTGCTTACAGCAGGCGACACAAAAATTAAACGACTGAAAACTTACTGAAGTGCAGTCCTTTAAGTACTTTCCACATCAACTGAAACAATTTTTTTTGTCCAACTCTGGTGATATTATCACAATTTCAACATCATTCATTTCCATTTTCTCATTTTCATACACACCAAAGCAAGCAGAAAATGGATCTGTCAACAAAAAAAAGGAGTAGGAAATTAATACAAACCGTTATCCATTCATGAAACATAAGTTAGAGGTATTAAGAGGAGAATTTTTTTTTGTAACCTCCAATTTATTTCTTTGTAAATTATAATGTTTCACTTTCACAGCAATTTCAAAAGAAACAGGAATTTTCTAAAAAAACTGCCTTGTAACCCAAACCTGTTTTGGTATATGTGATTCTTTCTAAGTTATTTGATTCTAATGCTGCTGATGAAAGGTTACTACTTGAACATGTGTACAGCATAACACAATTTACTGTTTGTAATGCAACTTGGTAATTTTTGTATATTGAATCCACTGGGTTAATGGTGACGCTGGTGAACCCGAGGTCCCTGAGGGTATTTACAAGCCTAGTAATCAGCCTCGTATGACATGAAAATTTTACATTGCATTTTATAGAAATTTACTGTTGCTCTCAAAGTTCTAACCCCTAAAAAATACTGAGGCCTTTTTCAGTGTATTACACTCAGTGGATGCCCTTGGTACTGGATTTAGCTCCTATATAGATTTTTTTGGTAATGAGTACTTCCTTCAGACTATTTTTGAATTAACATGTTTTTCCATATTATTTAATTCTACTGCTGCTGATGAGGGGTTGAAACATGTGTACAGCATAACAAAATTTACTTTTTATAATGCAGCTTGGGAATTTTGAATTTATCGCTAAATACTAAATTACTAATGACTTCAAAAATAGAAATTAATGTGCTTTCAACAATCACAGCACAATGTCTCTAAGGGCAGAAAGACTACTAACAAAAGTAAAAGACAACATTCTTCTAAGATGGGCTTGTCCCTGTATTAAATTACATTGTAGTAAATGTACCTAGGACATGTAGGATCTCAGAATGTATGTAATCCAAGTCTAAATGCCTATATCTGTTACAGGTAATAACCAGAAATTCCTTACCATTACCATGGTCATCTCAGGAAAGTGATAGAGTGGGTTCTGGGGGTTGGAAGTCCCCTCTTTTTTTTTGGACATTCATGTATTTTTCAATGAATATACTGATGCTTAACTAAGACATATCCTCAAAAATGTTCATGCCTTGCTCCGCTCAGCAAAATTTCCTTTCATTTCTAATTGGAACTGCCCTTTTTAAATTACCTGGATCCCCACCTGTGATGTAACACTCCATTGAGTTGTATGAGACTTCTAAAGGCATAGAGGATGATAGTACCATAACATATCAGCCTTCATTTGTTTTCAATCAATATCAAAATATTGCACAACAAAAGACTACCATAACCACTAAATGGCACTTTATGACCAAAAGCATCACTAAAAGCTCCAATAATTGGAATTAAATAATTAATTTTTTGGTATTGTTACAAGAATAAGACAGTGCATATTAGATCAAACTTGAAAATCCTGTTTTACTCACTTATTATCATATGATTGAAAAATTGAAAAGAATTAAAATAGTGTTTTCAATTCACGATATCATTTACCCTTCAAAATCAAGCTTTTATTACTTTGAAATAAATAACTGTAAACAGAATTGATCCATTTGAAATTCATTTCTATTATTTAATTTTCATAATTATATGGATCATTCAAAAATGCAGCACTGCTTCATGTTTCAAACTTTTTCAATTGATTTAAACTGAAATATTCATATGCAACATCATAAATACAACACCAAGTAAACAATAGCAAACTGTATAACGTTTACATCATAGGTTCATATACATAACGTGGTATGTTGCAGTCTGAAATCCAGTGGTATTTAAACAATAGAATATGAACTCACGTTTAGAAAAGTTAAAAATGTCAATTGCAATGTTTAGCTCATTGTTAAGGCCTGATAAAAGTTACCTATAACATGAAATTTCATACTCTGTTATGTTCATGTGATGTATCTTGATACTGACAAATGACAATTTCAAAAGATTTTGATATTTTTTGCATATTTTTTATGAAAAATGAGATTTCCCGGAATACATGTGATGCCAAAGAGTTTTGGATCCAGGTATTTCTTTATAACGAAAATTTTTAGGAAAAAATATACTTTGTAATTACATATTAATCCTTTCATTTGCAAATACACACAGTGGTTTCAACGAAATCAAGTATATAAAACACCCATTTCTACCTCGCAACTGTCCAGTTTACATAAACAAAATTGATTTTTACTCACTAAGCACATGGGGTCTTTGAATGGGCTTTAATTGAAGACACGCCCCTTTCCATGATTGAACCAATGAAATCTTGTGTAGATGATTACCCTTTGAGATCATGGGTATGAAAAGAAAATGGTGCCATTTCGAGACGATATAATTTTGCCTGGCAACATAGAATGCATATTGGATCTCATCTTTGCTTATGCAAGAACCATCACTAAATTGACTATCTGTACATATAATCTTATCTGGGTACATGCATTTTAACACCCGATAGCAATTGATTTTGACCAGTCTATCCATTGAATATTTTCATCACTACAGTCACCTATGTCAGGAATTCGCATATAACCTCTTCTTGGAGGCAAGTTTAATCACTATTTAACTACAAAGTGAAGATGTCAGAATTGAATGCAGACGTTTTCACTAAACACTGTATTTGTTTATTTCTTTTGAAATCTTGACATTTTGTTGATTGTTTATTTTAGTTGCCATGCTCTTAAATTTGTTCCGAAATCTATATAGACACAAAAGAGTTTTTCTAGAAGGGAGATAATTTTATACCACTAGATTTCACGCTGGTTGCTTATGTACTGCCAGTTATGGACATCATAAACAAATAATACATTATTGAAATTTCTGGTTATCTACAAAATAATTACCTACCTTTTTTTGTATGTTGGGGCAGAAAACAATTGATGAAGCTGCATGCTGCTATTAAACTTTCCAAATTTACAATGCTACTGTTGGCCAAATTTTCCTAGATTGTTTTCTGGAGAAATTTGTATCTGCCTCTCAGACCTTATACTTAAGGAAGTTAGACACTGCATGTTGTGCTGTGCAAATCATTTGCTCATTTGAAAAATAAATAGTTGGGTAGGGTTGAGTTTGATTTTCGGGCTGGAACAGTAATATGACAGCTTTTCCTTTGTGAAGTCATAATAGACTGACAGATGTAAAACATCATATTTTGCACATTTTGCTGCGAACTCCTTCCCTTTCCCCTAAATAATGTTTAATCTGGACACTTGATAAAATCATGGTGACATATGCATTTTATCATTGTAATCAATAGATAATACCATAAACTATCTATTTACAAAAATATAGAAAATTCTTATGGATAAAAGGTTCATCTTTGTTAAGCTGAAAATTGCATTTCCATATTTTTCGGTTCATTCCATGTAAATTTAGGTAAAAAAATGGGTAAAATGAGCATACTTTGACCTCAATTCTAGAAAAAGCGAGCATGGTGACCCATACTTTTCATTACAGATTGCAGGTTAGTAGGATTTGTTGTTCCATTAAGCAAACTAAAAGCAAAACCTCATGGATATAAATATAAATGTCTATCTACCTTGAGTCTTTGGAATAATAAAAGCCTACACCAACCACAGCATGATACGACCGCAGAATGAGTGTAATCTAAAGTGAGTATGGACATACTAAAGAGTTTGACACAATAATTACATGGACACAATAAGGAGATTGACCCAGTAATTTGCTGGACACAAACAAGGGAAAATGAAAATTAGCCCTTATGACTCCTTATGGTTCCTCTTTGACCCCTTATAGCTCGGAAACGGTAAGAGCTACGCCAAATCTGTTGATATACTGCAGAGAGCTTATATCAAGAGGAGTTCAAAGAAAATAATCCCACCGAAATCCGAAAAAAAAATAAAAATTTTAGGTAATCTGCAAATTTGCAGTTTTGGCTCGTTTGACCCCTTATAGCTAGGAAACAGTAAGAGCTTCACCAAATCCATTGACATACTACCAAAAGCTTATATCAAGAGGAATCCAAAGAAAAAATACCATTGAAATCCGATGAAAAATAAAATTCTGCAAATTTGGAGTTTTGGCCACTTTGAACCCTTATAGCTCAGAAACCGTAAGAGCTACAAAAAATCTGTTGTTACACCTCTGAAAGCTTACAACAAGAGGAATCTAAAGAAAAAAAATCCCATAGAAATCTGATGAAAAATTTTTAAAAATTAGGTAATCTGCACATTTGCGATTTTGGCCCCGTTTGGCCTCTTATAACTCCAAACGGAAACAAGTTATCAATAATCTAATAGTTAAATGATGTGCTAATTTTTCATAAGGAATCCACTGAAAATCAAAGCATGAAATGCTGTTAAGGCAGGTTCCTGGGTACTCCCAGTAGTAATGTTATTACTGTTTTGCTTAAATGTTGGCATGTAATTTTTTCAAGAATTAAAATATGAAGTTTTCCTTAGCTTCCCAGTTTGGGTTGTCTTTTCAGTTTTTGTATGGGTTGTTGACGATATATTAAAAACTCTAATTACATTCCATTGCCTTGTTCCTCTTTGCTGGTACATGTAAGTTTTCCAAAGAAGTGTTACACTCGGTGGCTTGATAAATGTTGATATTTCTAATTTTGTCATGTTATCACTTTGATGACTATAGAGATTAAAACAATTACTTGTTTTCATGATTACATTAATATTCACTAGCACGAGATCTGAAGGAACCACCTATAGAGGATTTTACTGATAAGAGCCTTATCACAGGGAGTGGGACTTAAGCTTGCTCCCAGCCAAGAAAAAAACTTTTGTTTACTATCAAAAAATCATCAAACTTTTTTTCTAGGCCGAAGCAAGTCATTCTGCCATTATCTGGGCACAACACCTTCCAAACATATTGAATGGGTTGCAGACTTCTTCTTTTGATGGGTCTCTGGTAGAGAATTGAACAACGTCTTGCCTTCGTGAACGTGTTCTTGGCACAGTATAGTAACAGATTTCATCTCTGTTTCAACACAAAGTGAAAAATGAATTACTACAAAAGAAGGAATCACTGCAAATGATGGAAATTCAGCAAGCGAGCGCTTACTCCTGTTGTAACAAATCATTGACAGTTTGGGACCTTCATGATGGTTCCGCGCGATCCAGTACAAGTGTTGTACTTGATTATGCTTGTGATTAGGAACGCCGTTGGAGATCAAGTTTAAACCTTCCGTGCTTCATTGTTGACATAGTTGAATTATTCTAAAGTTTTAATGTATTTGAAGTATTCCATAAAGGACATTTGTTGTAATTTCGGATTATTTTGAAACTTATTTGACCCTTATTAACTACGGCGTATGTCATGCAGGCGTAATTAAGTTGGCCATAATAAAACAAAACGTCGGGACAAAACAAACAAGAAATTTGATTTATCCTTTTTTAAGGTAAAGTACGTCAATGTAACCATTAAAAGTTTCAAAGTCTTATATATTGAGAAATACATACATTTTTACGAGTTACAACAGCGAAAGTAGAAGTTACTATGTATCCATTCATACAAACTTGTAAAATCATAGCGCGCCGCAGGAAATTTTTATGAATGAACCAAATCGTGAATTTCGAATGTCAATTTAAGTGCTCTGAGATTAAAAAAGCATAGTATCTCTTAAGGTGGTTCAGGTGTCTAAAACTGCGCATCCATCTTGCGCATGTTGTGAAAATTTGAATTTACCATTAAAATGTTGTAAAAATGATTTTGAATAGTTCATTGATAATAAATAAAGTGAAATAATCATTTATGCTGCGAGTGTGCAAAATTTGTCACATTTTTTAAAAACTCTTATTTTATTAAGGGGAGATAATTCTAAAGAAATAATAAGGAGAAAATCACATATTCATGATTTTTTCAAATATATGATCGGTGACCCTATTTTTTAATTTAATATTTCCAAAGGTATTTCTTTAACACAATTTATACTATATTTTCACCAAAATCTATCGTTTTATTCATATAAATAAAGGGCTACGCCGAGCGCAGCATAATACGACCGCAGCATGTCGACCACTGAAATTTCAACACAAGAGGCTCTCAAGAGCCTGTATCGCTCACCTGGGCCATTGCTGACAAATACAGTCAAAAATAATAATACCAATGTTGAATGCCAATCTTGAATCTGTTCAGACAAGCCAGACACATTTTAAGAAGGGGACAAACTAAGGTCCATTGTGACCAAGTGTGATTCCAATTGGCCAAGTACTTTCAGAAGAGAAGATCTTGGAATATGTTTCCCCATAGGGTCCAATGTTAAACTAAGTTCCCCGCTGGTGGCCATCTTAGATGATGTGCAGACTTGCCGGACTCATTTTTGAAAGGGAACCACCTAACGACTATTCTGGCCAAATTTGGTTCCGATTGGCTCTGCGGCTTCAGAGAAGAATATCTTTGAATACCTTCCCATAGGGTCCAATGATAAAACCAGGCTTCACGCGCTGGTGGCCATCTTGGATATGATG
>MJUU01011724.1:5524-15885 GCA_002080025.1 Modiolus philippinarum
CCAAGGTCAAGGTCACAGTTGCTAAAAATAGATTAGTATTACATATAAGACTGTTTCTCAGATTATTTGTTGGAACTACACATTATATCAAAACCAAACCAGTTCCAGTGCCTATTTATCACAGGAGAAAGATCCTTTCTAATAATATTTGATAAATATATATTGTATATAGTTATGCCTTTAATAATTTATGGGTTTCGATTGCAAGGAGGCGGGGGCATCCGTGTCCCATGGACACATTCTTCCATTTTTTGATACAAATAAAAAAAACAACTATATGTAAATAATCCATAAAAAAATTGAAAATTGTTAAATAGTAAGAAATTTCTTATATTGTTATGTGGCTTCTGTAAAAAAATACAACTTATTATTTTTTTTTCTTTTGAATTTTTTTTTAATAATTATTATCTGTTTTCAAATTAAAAATATAAAATAGATGTAAAACAAGTAATAAAACTGATCACCTACACCCTAATTAAAATCAGTGAAGCAGAAGGATAATTTTATGACCCCTCATAAAATTGTCAGATTTTGGGTTAGGGACATGTCCAACAGGGACATTTATCATCATATGACTCTGCCTGTACTGTAACTTTGGTTCTGGTGGCCGGATTGTTTTCAAATTTTAGTATGATGTTTCTTGGCACATTCTTGAGTAGCTCTGTCTTCCTTTAGTTTGTGGGGCCACCCATTTCAGAATTAGGGGGTCAAAAAGGGTTAAATTGGTTGTTTTCATATATTTGACTGTAGAATGTTTAGTATTTATCAGATTTTGATGGGGTTTCTTTCAGTGTACTCTTAGAAAATTTCCAATCTGTAGTATGCCAACGGATTTTTTCTGGCATGTACCAGTCATGAGATAAATGGGGCCCAAGCAGGGCTCCATTTAGTCGACTGAAATGGTCGCCTAGATGACCAAATGTAGTGATTGGCAACTAAATATAAAAACCAGTCACCTATTGGGCTACCACATTATTACATGTTGGGGACTAGATAAAAGTCTTATTTTTAACCTCTCTGATGTTGCTTTGTTTTTACCGTATCTCTTCAACGTTTGAAACTCGATAGTTACAATGTTATGCGTCTTTCAGACAATGTTTCTGAAGTTAAGTCGGCATGAATTCTCAATAAGTCAAGCTATCGGCTATTTGAAATAATTTAGAAAGTCATGCAATCGTTCAGTTGATTGATAAGTGTACGTTTTATGTCGAGTGACTAATATTTCAGTTATATCAGGACGAGAGCCAGTTCAAAGATTTAGGAATATAACAACTAAAATAAGAACTAATCAAAGTTGGGAGGGATTATTGGGGCCATGAGCTTTGTTTGCCACTGGAAAAAATGGAAGAAATGGGTAGGGGCAGGAAATTTAACCCTCTACAACGTTTCTCCTTTTAAGTTGTTAGAATGATTAGTTTTATGCTCAATGCATATATCAGGTATGCCAGGATGCAAACAAGTTACTCCATTCGATATATATAAAAAGAAGAAACAAAGGTGGAAGGGACAACCGGGCAACAAGTTTTTATTGCCTCTGGAAAAGAGGAGAAATAAGTAGGGGCAGGAAATTTAGCCGCCTTTTCCACTGCCGGCGAGGCTGCTCTCCTTAGAAAAATATAAAAGGGGCCGTTATACTGCATGGAGCGTGGCATTCAAGGCCAAGTTATGAAACCTCATAATAAGCTTTAAATATTTACGGACTTTCTATAATGAACTTTTAAAACTTAAGGCTGATTATATATAAAGACACAATGAAAGAAAGCATCAGTTTTTTTACAGAAAATTTTGTATAGTTTTAAATGATAACTTTTCACAGATTTTTAAAGTAATTCTGAAGATATTTAAATTTTCAAAAATCAACACCCTCTACTTATTGTGAAAGGAAATCAGAAAAAGCATTCAGTCAAGTTGTCTGTTTAAATTTAAATGCTTTGATCGATTTGATACTTTTTGAAAATTCGATTTCAAAACAACATAGCAAGTTAACATTCAGAAAATTATTACAGCTACTTCTTATTTTTGATAGAATTTCAGTTTTTTTTTAAACTTTATCTCTTTCCACATCACTCTGCATGTTTACCCAATTATCTTTTCTTGTCGTACCGATATAGAAACTCAATGGTAGGTCCCTTATGGTCGGTCCCTTAAATGGTCGGTCCCTTATGTTTGTCTCTTGTTTTCATTATTGTTTTTTTGGTGCAGTTTGCTTGTAAATTGTGGCATGTGATTGTAGTTCCTGGCCATTGTAGGTGTTTGCTGTTTTCCTGTTTTTGTAATCAAAAGACCAGACTAAACACTAACATAGCGTTGAAAATTTTTTTCTGGTTAATATGCTATCAGAGTGCCGAAGTTTACCTCTGTTTGATCTTGCTCTTGGGGCTAAGAAGTACCCGAGTACTTTGATTTTAAATATGTCGAATCTTTATTTTTCATCGGATTTTGATGGGATTTTTTTCTTTTGATTCCCCTTGATCTAAGCTTTCAGTAATATGCCAATGGATTTGGTGTAGCTCTTACCGATTCTGAGCTACAACTGGTCAAAGGGGCCAAAATTGCAATTTTTCTAAATATGTCAAATCTTTATTTTTCACCGGATTTCGATGGGATTTTTTCTTTGGATTCCTCTTGATCTAATCTTTCAGTAGTATGCCAACGGATTTGGTGTACCCGTAGCTCTTACCGTTTCAGAGCTACAAGGGGTCAAAGGGGCCAAAATTGCAATTTTTCTAAATATTCAAATCTTTATTTTTCATCAGATTTCGATGGAATTTTTTTCTTTGGATTTTTCTTGATGTTAGCTTTTAGTTCATAGTAACATATTTTACATAGCTGTTATGGTTTTTTATCAGTAAATGATCAAAAGGGTTGATTTTTTCTCTAGTTTGTATTCAGCTAACTGTGTCGAGCTTCATTTTGTGTCCATCTAATCATTGTGTCAAGCTCTTTACTTTGTCCACATTCACTTTAAACTACTTTTGTTGAAATTTCAGTGGTCGACATGCTGCGGTCGTATCATTCTGCCCTCGGCATAGACCTTTATCAAATTTGTGTCAGATTTGGAAACTCCTTTGGTTTTTTCCAGTTCAATGGCTTAAAGAATTTTGAGCACGGACCCCTACTTTTTATTTCATGATTGCCCTCTTTTGGTAAAATTAAGACAACTGACAAGTTTTCATAAAATTCTTGATATAACTTCCTAGCTTTTAGACAA
Source organism: Modiolus philippinarum (assembly GCA_002080025.1). Lineage (NCBI taxonomy): Eukaryota > Metazoa > Mollusca > Bivalvia > Mytilida > Modiolidae > Modiolus > Modiolus philippinarum. The sequence continues at coordinate 8,736 of MJUU01011724.1, forward strand.
AAAATAGTCATAATGTTAATCAAAGAAAAATCCAGAGTAATCAATTTTCTCCAAATTTTTAAATGTTTTGTATCTCCGTTAAAAGTACATGGACCCTTATATTTCTTTTACCTTTTCATTAAGTCTACAATGCTTAAATAGGTTTCAAGAAATCCTTGATATAAACAACATCAGGAGTGAGCCTGTTTGATCTTGGTAGATTTGTAAATCAGGTACATTACTATGAGAGTTTATAACTCACTTTGTAAACAACAAAGAATACACTTCAGTCTCTGCTTACTACACCCTATGTTCAAAAGCTTGTGAGTTATACTTTCTGTAGGTTGAGAATTTCCCCAGTTTCTTAAGCTGACTATTACTATATGGATGAAATATTGCAGGCAGGTTCATTCGAAGAATTTAATTAGGGCTGTTCCAGAATTAATTGTATAGGGGAGTCGGAAGGCACTTTAATTAAAATTTGATGGATGGTGGGCCAAAATAAAAAGTGCCTTCCAACCCCCTATACAATTAAATCTGGAATACCCCTTACCGGTAGTTTGTTTGATTTTGTTCAAGCTTTGTTTACTTATGCCTTTAGTAACTTTCACATGCATTATTGTATGGTTTATCTATAAATATTCAGCACTATTTGTTCAACGATTTTTGGAGAAGATTTTGAATATAGGATTTAAGAAGGTTTTCAATATGATTTTTTTTTTTACAAAAATCTTCCTTCATAAAAGTATATACTTTGTCAATGAGAATTGATGAAAATGTCCATGTTTCCAAAAATTATTATGATTTAATGTTATTTATTTATTGTTTGCGTGAATCAGTTTATTGTTCAACTTTTTACAATATCGTTGTCCCCCTTTGCTTAGAACAAAATGAATTATAAATGTCTCCCATCACTTTTTTTTGCATAATTAAAATTAATTGCAGTTTTAACAATTAGTTGTAATTATACAAATTATTCCATTATACAGGTGAAAAGACTCGAGTCAAAAGGACTTCCAATTATACATCACCATGGTTACGTATGTGACTTGCCAATCAAACATCGGTTTGCCATGAAGAAATTTCATGGTGTAATGAGATATCTTAGACAAGACAATGTGATATCTGCCAAACAGATTATTGAGCCAGCCTTACTTAATCCAGAAATATTTAAAGTAGTCCATACAAGTACATATATTGATAATTTTGTAAAAGGAGAATTGTCTAAGGCTGAACAACAGAAGACTGGGTTTCAATGGAGTGAGGGACTTGTCAGCAGAGTCAGATATGAAACAGGTAACAGTGACCTTATTATATTGTACAATGTCACTGCAAACAGGGAAAATTTTTGCACCGTCTTTTTTCACAGCTTTTATGACGAAATTTAGTTTGGCTTACAATAATATTATGGCTTTGACATTTAACACTATCTGGGCACACAGAAGCTATAGTTAGTCGTCATATAAGCAAAGGTTGATGTATCATTAAACCTGGTTTAACCCACCACTTTATTTATAAAATCCCCTTTTCTAAGTCAGGAATATGAAGGCTTGCGAAAAATGTTCTGTGTTTGGTTGTGTTTTCTTGATTCTGTCAAACGTTTTACAGATTTTCCTTACTGATCTCTCCCTGTAATTGATTCAGACTTTTGCTGTCACTTTTATTTGTACAGTCTGAGAATTTAAAAAAAAATGTCGAGATAATACATTGTAGCTTAAGTATTGAATATAAGTTTGAGTTATTTGATAAAATTGTTGTTCCCATCTGCTTTAGGGATCTGAAGTTTAGGGCTTTGAGAATTTTGACTTAATAGAGCTGGAGCACTTAAAGTTTTGTAAACTTATTTTACACTTGAAACAATCAACCCCTAGCTGTATTGTATATGCAGAATCAGGAAGGCATCCAATTATCTTAAATGCAAAAGTGCATATGGTTAATTTCTGGTGCAGACTTTTAAACGGAAAAGAAAGAAAAATTAGCAGTCTCTTATATAGACTACTATATGTAAATTTTTGTAGTTATGGTTTTGAATTTAAATGGGTATCATTTATTAAAAATATTTTTGAAAATTGTGGTATGCCCAATATTTGGCAAAACCAGTTTGCAGATAAATGGGTTTTTTCCAGTGTTGAACAGAAATTGAAAGACAGTTTATGCAAAAGTGTTTGTTCTGAAATAAACTTGTCCCTGAAATGCCTTTGTTACAGAATGTTCAAAACAGGCGTTCAATTTGAAACATATTTTATGAAGTTATCTTCAAGTAATTTGTACACAATGTGTAGATTTAGATGTGGTAGTCATCACCTACTGATAGAGTCGGGGAGATGTCAGAATCTGTCGAGAAAGGAGAGATTATGTCCTCTCTTTTACTCATCAGATATAGGGGATGAATACCACTATATCATGTCATGCTCATAAAAATAAACGAAGTAGGTTAATTCCAGAATTTTGTAATACAAGACCAAATGCTTTCAAATTCAATCAACTTTTTAATTCTAATAACATTGTTATTCTTGAAAAACTGTGAAAATTCATAAAAAAAATAAATGAGAAAGTACGTCCTCCTGGTTGAAATTTCTGTACAATCCATACATGCGTGTTATATTATATTGTATTTATATGTTATTTAAATATTATCTCTTTATCTTTGTATATGTAGTTTATGAGAAATTAAGTTCAGTTCAGTTCAGTAAATTCATGGTTGCTAATTGAGATACTAAATCGCCCATTTGCATCAAAATATTTGCCACACTTTTATTCATTACCGCTAAATTGCGAAAATAAAACTACTGCGAAAATCTCTCTGTTTACAGTATACAGAAAACACAGTTTCATTCTGCTCATGATAAGAGGTGTATGTATATTTAACATTGTCTCCCCACTACTAACCTGCTTCTTTTACAGTGTTATTGTGGAACAAATTAAGTTGGTAAACTTCCAAGAAGCCAGGTGACGCAAATAAAATGTGAAGGTCATGATAGTTTCCTGAGAGCCACTTGTTGTAATGCATTTTAAATTTGAGTAAACAAATCAAAATATCACAATGAAGAGGACTTTCATGAAATAAATAAAAAAAACTGTGTTTTCTAAGTAGAAAATCATTCAGGAAGAGAAAGTAAAAGGCAGAAACGTTGGTTTTATCTTGAGAAATAATTAAATCAAAGCAATCAGGTAGCTGGCGTAGGATTTCCCTTGTGTTTTCCCTACAAGATTCATATTTGATAGTATTTTTTTCCAAGGCCAGGTGCAAGTTCCTTTCCTTGATTTTAAAATGAGGCTTGTTCCTGAAATTTCAAAATTTAATTTATGAGATTTGATAACAAACTGTATTCAAATGTTAAGGTAGATCAGCATTATGTCTGGCAATCTGTATTTGGACACGTAAATTTGGTTCAGGCATTAGTGATTGTAAGGTTGATGTTTCCTGAAACAACAGAGATTTTAAAAATAATTTGTTGATTGCTGTACCATCCATTTCAGAATTAGAACCAAGTTGATTTTTCACATTTATTTTATATCATTTGTTGAAGTATTTTTAAATTCCATTTAATTTCTAATAAAATTATTCATCTGTAGTATGCAATAGAGATCAAAAATAGCAATGGCTACTTTCCCACATTTTTTTATTGTTTGGATATTTTGTCACTAGTTTATCTGTGTTTAGTAATCACATATTCATATGATTTGATTTGATTTGATTTTTCACATATTACAGCTGGAACATTACTGGCTGCTGACCTAGCGTTAGAGAGAGGTATAGCCTGCAGTACGGGAGGTGGAACACACCACGCTTATCCTGATTACGGTTCTGGGTACTGTCTAGTCAATGATCTGGCAGTGACTGCTGCCACAATGTTCCTGACTGGTGTTGTACACAGGGTAGTTATTGTAGATCTGGATGTTCATCAGGTATACTTCTCTACATCATAAATAAAATTATTAAATTTGTTCAGTTTTCATAAAATTTTGTGGAGTTATTCATGATTTGCAGAAAAGGGAAGTAAAAAAAGGCATGTTGCCTATCTTTTAAACAAACCAACCCAACAAAATAGGCAACTGCAATGTTATCTTCAATGATTTCAAAATTATTTTTTGAATGGTTTCATGGAATTTCGCCGAGGCAGTAATATATTTCTGTATTAGCAGTTAGGCAGCAGTTAAGTATACATGAAATAACATAACAAATCAGTGTAAACATGGTAAAATGAATTAACACATACTAAGACAGTACACTGGTAAATTTACAAACTCTAGATATTTTTTCATAGTACATGTATATAAGCTCACAACACAAAATCTCTACATGAATCAGGCAAAATCTTACAAGGATAGCTATTGATTTTATAGGTGAACAACACTTAAGATCACAATTAGGCTTTCATCTTAAACCTTAAACCAAATGTAAATTTCTTACATAAATTAAAGATATACCAATCATTGATTTAAATTTAATGTAAGTAGCTATTTCTTCCGTAAAATATGATTTTCACTGTCCCAAAACCTAAAATGCAGAAGCAAAGTCATCACCGGCTTTAACATACTTTATATTGTGAAATCGCACAAGTTGTGATGTTTCTTCATGGATACTTATTTTGATTGGTCATTTACCAAGTTCAGATGAGTGCATGTGAGCTTGTCTTAACTCGGTTGTACCTTGGAAACAGACATTTACGGAAGAAACACAATGCTCATTCAGTTAGATCATGACTTAATTAAAGTTTTCATAACGAGAAAGAATTGTATGTTGATGGATATCAACTAGAGTTATGTAATTTCAAATACAATAAACGAGCCTTTGGCAAGTTAATTATATTTGAAATTACATAACGAGAGTTGATATCCATCAATATTCAATTCTTTCAAGTTGTTATAATTATTTCTCTTATGATTTTCATAAATAAGTGAATATTTAGTGCAAATAACAACACCGTTGCTAGGTAACGTTAATCATGACCAACAAGATTTCAAAGTGGTCCAATAGAAACGTAGAAAAAATAATAGCACATCACTCCTGATTTGTTATTTGTTGGCGCTCGACCAATGAAATTCCTGTAAAAGCGATTCAACAAGTCCATATCTAACTCCAGTTTCAAAGTCTTATTATGTACCGCAAATAACTATTCGTGCAAGAAATAGATAATCAGCATGCATCATGAGAGAAAACTATATTCACTCTCAATAGCATTTTTAATGTCATGAACATGCTTTGTAAAGCTTGCATGTTGAAAATCAAAATTTTACTATCTCTAGTAAGAAATATTTCAAAACCACTCCTACCCCATGGAAAATTTATGTTTAATCAATTATTTGAACAATGTAAAATTTAACAGTAATTGCAAACTCATGTTTTTAGGGTGATGGCACTGCTGTTATATTCTCAGACAACAGCAATATATTTACTTTTTCTATGCACAACGAGAAAAATTATCCCTGGCCAAAACAACAGAGTGATATTGACATTGGACTGAAGGATAATATAGGGGTAGGTCCATAACTCTTGTTACCAGTTGTAGAAAATTTATCTAGCATGTACATGGTCCATAATTGGAAATATCCAATGTTTTGTGTTGTCACATTACAATAAGTAATAAAGGGATATGGAGTAAATGCAAATGAGACAAAATCTCTATAAATACATAGTAAAAAGCAATGGAACAACGCTTTTATTGTTGTTCTTCATCTTGAAGTCACCATAAGGCCTTCAACAATGAGCTTTGCCCATACCTCATAGTAAGTTCAAGACGGCCCCTAGCACCGGTTTGAGCGGAATTCATTGCTAGATGTCGAGCAATGCTACATCCATGTTTATTCTGGCCATAGATGCGGGATTGTCAACAAACATTAAGTAAACTGGCAAAGTGTTCTTACAATCACTGTCATCCATTGCCCGACAAAAGCACCAGTGTCCCAAGCTGCTGGACAATCACAACAAATAGACAAACACAGGGCACTCATCAAGTCGATTGTGAGAAAACTTGGCTGTATAAATTAGTGAGATGTGGGCAATATTAACAGGTGGTCAGATCACATTTTGAAATTACAAAAATAGAATGCCAAAATTCGAAAGTGTGATAGTGCATCCATATGAGAAATTCTCTCGAGCACAATTTCACCATACCTGAAATGTATATAGAGCATAAATCTCTCGCACGGGGAATCTTTTTACAAAGCTTTATTCAGGAAAACATTGAACATGTCTGTATAACAGAAACTGAAATTAAATTGCCTAACTGGTTGTCTTTTTCTGAACTAAGCTGGCTTCATAAAGAATAAAGGAATAAATTGACTAGAAGCGGTGCACAGTTAGTCCCCAAAGGTATCCCTATTGTCTGCAGGAAACTTATGCTCCATATTGACAAACATATTATCAATTACAAAATTCCAACATTGTGATGACATCCTCCTGTTAATACTTTTCGTTTGAATCAATTTAATATTTAACATACTGAACCCCATCTTTACCTAACACCAAATATGAATATTTGGAATCATTACACCTTTCTTCTTTGTAGCGGATGCTCATTTACAAGTGTTAAAGGCACACTGAAGTTTTCTTGTGTAATTACTTTAGCCTTGTGTTTTATAATTTTGGCAAAGTTATTGTCAAAATGGGTTCAATTTTCCGGCATCAGAACTTCACTTTATCTGTCATCTCAGTACATCGGCAAACAAATACCAAGGCAAAAAGACAGAAAAGGAAAAACTTAAAACAGATAGAAAAAGTTCTATGGAACATGCTACTTTTTACTTACTCCACTTCCTGTAGATATAACTCCACCTGACTCCCCCTTATTATCCACTTTGTAATCATTATAATGAATATCTAGTTCTCCCCAGTATTTGTCAAGTCTGTCTTTGAAGCTATTTATTGTTTGCTCTTTGCTTATAGATTCAGGCAGATTATTCCATAATTTGGCTTCTCCTATAGCAAAATAATACAGGACTTTCTAGATAGGAACTCTTGTTGTCTCGCCTGTGACGAATGTCGCAAAGGCGAGACATAGCGACCATAGATTCTGTCGTCGGCGTCGGTGTCGTCGGCGTCGGCGTCTTCGTCAACATTTGGTTAACCCAAGTGTTAAACTTTTTTTGAACTTCAATAACTCTCTGAAATCTTGCTCAATAGCAATGAATTTTTGACACAATATTCAGTACAACTGCATTATTGAAT
>MJUU01011724.1:15958-33649 GCA_002080025.1 Modiolus philippinarum
TTTTTTTTGTTTCCACTATATCTCAACACCTACATGCCATAGACAGATGATGATTGGTTAGTGGTTACATCTTTAGAAGTAACTAACATCCATACCAGAATTATGTCACTGTGACCTATATTTTCTGCATCAATGAATTTGACTAAATTTTCACTTTGATCCAAAATATCAGCAAAGTTTAAACAAATTGGAACTTTGGAAATTTGATTTTGACATAGAATTGTTGCATGTAGTCCATAGATAAGCAATAAACTTTCAGGATTTTATTCTGGTTCCAACAGGTAAATTTCCTGAAAATGTCCAAGACTTAACAATTTTTGAAATTTTTTGCATACAATTAAATATTTTTGCAATTTTTCATGCCGGACATAATTCTGAAACTTAAGAATTAAAAATATGGTTCCAATTTCGTTAAATTTCCTGCAACTCTCAAAGACAAGCAGTATTGGGGAATTCATTGTAGCAGCCATGCTTTTTGATTGAATTTTAGTGAAAACAAAAATTCTCAATGCTTAGATTTCAAAAAATTTTGATTCCAATTTTGGTAAATTTCCTGATACTCTCAAACTAAGTCAAAGACAAGCAATTTTTTAAATTCTTGTTAGCAACCATGCTTTTTGGATGAATTTTTGTCAAAACTAATATTGCCAAAGGTTAGATTTCAAAAAATTTTTGGTTCAAATTTGGGTAAATTTCCTGATACTCTCAAAGACCAGTTATTACTTAAAATTTTTAGTAACCACATCTTAATATAGGCCAAATTATAATGAAAGCGGAGTGAGCAGGCGAGACACCAGGTTCCGCGGAACCTTTGCGAATTATGTAATTGAAGGCGGAAACAATCTACTCAAATACCAGTGAAACAGAGTGACTGGATTCTTAATCTATTGAAATAGATATATACCACATAATTAGATCAATAGTGTTCATTAATTTGTGATTCCCTCTCAATGCATTGATATATTGATTTTTATACGACCGCAAAAATTTTTGCGGTCGTATATTGGTATGGTGCTGTCGTCGTCGTCGTCGTTGTCGTCGTTGTCGTCGTCGTTGTCGTTGTCGTCGTCTGTAGACACTTTTGTTTTTGGCCAATAACTTAAGTTCCAGATGATCAACCCTTGTGAAANTCTTGCTCAATAGCAATGAATTTTTGACACAATATTCAGTACAACTGCATTATTGAATGCCAATTATATTTTTGAAAAAAATAATTCCAATTTTTCCGTATTTTGCCATTTGTTGGACTTAGTTATTTTTCAATAATTTTTTTTTGTTTCCACTATATCTCAACACCTACATGCCATAGACAGATGATGATTGGTTAGTGGTTACATCTTTAGAAGTAACTAACATTCATACCAGAATTATGTCACTGTGACCTATATTTTCTGCATCAATGAATTTGACTAAATTTTCACTTTGATCCAAAATATCAGCAAAGTTTAAACAAATTGGAACTTTGGAAATTTGATTTTGACATAGAATTGTTGCATGTAGTCCATAGATAAGCAATAAACTTTCAGGATTTTATTCTGGTTCCAACAGGTAAATTTCCTGAAAATGTCCAAGACTTAACAATTTTTGAAATTTTTTGCATACAATTAAATATTTTTGCAATTTTTCATGCCGGACATAATTCTGAAACTTAAGAATTAAAAATATGGTTCCAATTTCGTTAAATTTCCTGCAACTCTCAAAGACAAGCAGTATTGGGGAATTCATTGTAGCAGCCATGCTTTCTGATTGAATTTTAGTGAAAACAAAAATTCTCAATGCTTAGATTTCAAAAAATTTTGATTCCAATTTTGGTAAATTTCCTAATACTCTCAAACTAAGTCAAAGACAAGCAATTTTTTTAAATTCTTGTTAGCAACCATGCTTTTTGGATGAATTTTTGTCAAAACTAATATTGCCAATGGTTAGATTTCAAAAAATTTTTGGTTCAAATTTGGGTAAATTTCCTGATACTCTCAAAGACCAGTTATTATTTAAAATTTTTAGTAACCACATCTTAATATAGGCCAAATTATAATGAAAGCGGAGTGAGCAGGCGAGACACCAGGTTCCGCGGAACCTTTGCGAATTATGTAATTGAAGGCAGAAACAATCAACTCAAATACCAGTGAAACAGAGTGACTGGATTCTTAAATAGATATATACCACATAATTAACAAAATATTTATGAAATTGAAATATACACTTATAATTCTTTCTACATGACAAGTCTTTAACTAGATTTTAATTGACTAAAATAATTAACCTGAAGCACTACAACAGATTGAATAAAAATCACCCTTAGCTCAACAGAGTTCATTAATTAGTGATTCCCTCTCAATGCATTGATATATTGATTTTTTATGCCCCTGTTACTGAAAAGTCAGGGGGGGGCATATTGTTTTACCCTTGTCTGTCCGTCCATCTGTTTGTCTGTTTGTTTGTTCCTTCATCCGTCCGTACGAATGAAAAACACAACTATTCATGTTTTTCAGAAAGTTTGCAAACAAATTCCAACTACTTCAATGGAATCTAACTTACAAGTAGATGTGCACACACATATCTTTTGGAATATTCAAAATGGCCGTGGATGCCATGAAAACTGAAAAAAAGGCGGGGAAACTCAAAGTGCCTCAAATTTAATGAAACTTTACAAGGATGTCTAGCACCCATAGAAATGATTTTTGGTCTCAGAATTTTCAAAATGGCTGCCATTGCCATGGAAACTTGAAAAAGGCAGGAAAATTCAAAGTGCCTCAGAATGGATGAAACTTTACAGGAAGATTTCCTAGCACCCATAGAATTGATTTTCGGGCTCAGAACTTCCCTTTTATATATTTTTGAAAAAGGCGAGGCATATCATTTTGTCCATACTTGTACTGTGTCAACACACACTTAAATTTGCACTTACCATATTGATTCAGGTTTCAATGAGTGGGGGCATAATTGGTTGTCATTCGGCGACAGCTCTAGTTTCGTATAGTATCAAAAATGTATTCTTGTTTGAACATGACTCAGAAGTCCTGTATTCCTCCTTATTGCTTTATTTGCCCTTTGGTGGATAACTGTTTCTGTATTGGTTCTTACACTTACTTTTTGATTACTATTTGAAAAAATATATGGCAAAATATTTGTATAAAAATATGAAAGAGCTGCCTTCCTACCAACTTAATTCCATATTCTTATATAATAACATTCATTAGGTTCAAAATTTACTTAAACAAATAGCAAATAATATACTTTTTCATCCAATATACATATATAATATGTATTCTTTTTGTGATCACGTAATAATTGTTATTTTGTCTGATTCTTTGCCTGTTATGAACCTTTGATTGGTGAATAAAATATTCTTATATATTTTAATGTTGTGTTTTAAATGTTCTCACTCTGCTTCTGAAAAATTAAAGTTATTTTTTTATTGTCAGGACAAAGAATATATGGACATTCTAACAAAGCAGTTACCATGGATACTAGATTATTTTCGACCTGACCTTGTTTTATATGATGCTGGTGTAGACCCCCATGAGAAAGATGAACTCGGCAGAATGAAATTGACAGACCAGGGTATGGTAGCATTTAAAAACTAATGAATTTTTTCTTGTGTACAGGGGGCCTGGGTGGCCGAGTAGTTAAGGTGGTACTACTACTTATACAACCACTGTAGTCTATCACCACTGCGGTGTGAGTTCGCGCCCCACTTTGTTCATTACAAAAAAGGGTGCACTCGACTTACAGTCGTAAATTATTAGGTATGTCAGTTACCTTCCCAAGGTCGTTGGTTCTCTCCGGGCACTCTGGCTTCCTCCACCACTAAAACTGACCGTCATGAGATAGCTGAAATACTGCTGAAAGTGATGTTAAACCCCATATCAATCAATCAATCAATCTTGTGTACAGCTTTTGTCTCATGCAGTCTGTGTCATATATAAGAGCCTTTTCATGTGGAGAACTTTTTTCTTGAGTAACACTTTGGTCTCATGTTAAAACTCTGCTGGGATTTACCTCCACTTCTGTCAGATTATGACTAAGGGACCCACTTTATAAATTTCCTGAATCCTGCTAAAAAAATATGGATCCCAGGAGGTCAAATAAATTTGACTTAAAACCAAAGATACATGGTATCATGTTGATATATGTGCAAGTTTAAAGAAAGCAAGTTTTTGGTGTGTTTTTAAGTTCTATTTTAACCCCAGCCCAAACACAAATTCATAAGTTTTGATGCCCTAGAATAAACCCAGTCATTCAAACAATTGTTTTTTGTACTTCATATTCACCTGGCTTTCAACAGGATATGTTTGCTTTAGCTTTTCTCATTATTTTTGCCAGCTGCTGCATAGAACCTAAGAAGCCACTTATATTTGCAGGTTTTCTTCTCAATTCTATTTATGATAATATGAGCGTGCACATGTATTTCTGTGACTAATAGTGGTAACATTTGAGGGAATTCAAAAATGAATTTGAAAATAGAAATAAATTGTTTAGAGCATTTCTCGTTGATCTTGAAGTTTGAATAATATTCTGAAATGGGAATCGGGCTGATAAACGATTCTACATAACTTGGTTACAGATCTACATAACTGTTTCATAAATTTATTATCTTGTGTCCCATTGGACGCATATTGCAATTTAAATGTAAGTCCTGTCATTTATTTCTGCTTACCAGACGTGTGTTTTATGTTTCCCATAAATCCCTGAGCTTCTGTCTTGTGTAGAAATTTGTCTTTTGTAGAACTTTTGGGTTTTTTTTTAACTTATTTCTCATGTAGAACTTCTGTCATGTGTAGAACTTTTGTTTTATGTAGATCTTTATGTTGAACTTTTGCCTTGTGTAGAGCTTTGTATTATGTGGAACTTTTATCTCCTTTTATGTACAATAATTTTTCATTTGTACTTTTGTTTCATCAAGATTTTCATGAATGTCAGTTATTTAATTACTGATTCAGAAACTAAAGTGATTGCATTAAAATGTTGCATACAAAAAAGAGATTTTCAACCAATGACTTGATAATTTGCTATTTGGGCAGATATTTCATGCATACTCTACCCACAATGTATATGTGGCTGAAATAATTAATCACATTACAGTAGAATTTTGATAGCTTGAACTGCAATAGCTCAAACAAACATGGACATATTGAACCCATTCTCTTGTCCCTTTGTTCAAGTTTAAACATAGGTTGACCTGGATAGCTCGAACACCCCTATAGCTCAAACCTTTTTCATCAGTCCCTTGAGTGTCTGAGCCATCTGGTTTTTGAAATGGCAATATAAATGTTAATCAGATAAGTAATTATTTCTTATCGTTTGATTGATTGATTTGTTAAAGTTTTACCTCCAGTGAGAAATATTTACCGGTAGGCATTATAAGAACAAAAACAAAATTACTAATGAAAAAATCAAGAGAAGAAAGAAATGGAGGTGACTGGACCTCCTGGGTAACAAATTTTGATTGTCATTCCTGAAGTTAAATATTTTTTGTATAGAATTATAAAATACAGAAGTACATTTATTATATGTTACAGGCTTATTTGACAGAGATTTTTATGTGATTGACACATGTCATCAACAAGGAATTCCTGTTGCTACGGTGATTGGTGGTGGGTACCAGAGAGATTTAAATGCTTTATCCTTGAGACATACAATAGTGCACAGAGCTGCTACAAAGGTATGCAAAGTAGAAATTATTCATGTTATTCCAAGTAGATCTTATTCATGATTCAAGATTTTATTTATACAAGTTCAAAGCTCAGACAAAATGTGCTATATGAGCAAACAAGAAATAACATAATTTTAGGCAATCAAAATGAATAATACAAATTAATATATTTGTACTTTTATTTCTATGTATAAAGTAAAGAAATGTATCTACTCAATAAAATATCATATTGCACAGTTGATCATGATAAGTCATCAGTGACTTCAGCCATGTCAATCAAATATAATAAAACAATTATGGCACTTCTATACTCGATCAATATGGGGTTTAAAGGAGCGTAAAAGATAATATTTAACTCGGGGTAAACCCTCGTTCAATATTACTTTTATTGCTCCATTAAACCCCATATTGATCTCGTGGAAGTGCCATAATTGTATATTAACATACAGTCAAACCTGTATTAACGGGCACCTCTATAAAGCGGGCATCCGTTCATAATGGGCAGTTTGGGGTCCTACCGATGCGATTTCCTATATATATACCCTCTTTAAAACGGGCATTCTTTTTAAGTCCGAATTGGCCTTTAAACTCTATATACAGGCAGAGGAAATTAATGACTTGGGTAAAAACTGGTGATTATACATATAAGTCATCTTTTAACTTGAAACATTTCCTCAAATCAATGATAATTGATGAACACACTTGAAAAATCTTAATTTCTTTAACCCTTTAAACATAAATCTTAGCATACAAAACAAATAATTACGAAAATTTTATTACACTATATTGTAAATATTAGAAATATTTTGTGAATTTCTTTTCCCTAAAAAAAATTAACCTCTATATAAAGGCCACCTGTCTATAACGGCAGTATACTCTCTTCCCTCTGGTGCCCATTATAGACAGCTTTGACTGTGCATTTAATTGCAGACAAAACATAATGGGAAGAAATATTGTAAAATATAAGCTTATTGTTCACTAATAACAATACATTTCAAGCTGATTTGATCTTTTAAGGGTCAGCATATATGAGCTTTTGCTAGCACATACTATACTTTAGCATGGAACTTGGAAAATCCTGTTTTTCATCATCTCCTCTAAAGTAAACTACTGAAGCAAATTCAACCAAATTTTACAGGAATGATGTTTTATAGGAGGTCCTCCACAAAAATTGAGCATTTCATTCTGACCTGACAAAAATGGCTATCAGCATAGTTAAACATTGCATGCTAAGGAAAAAAATTATCACATTTTCATTATCTGATCTGAAAATTTTGAAGCAAATTTAAACATACAATGTACATGTACTTGAATTATGTATGAAAGGTCTTTTACAAAGATTACTCATCTTATTTGCACCGAACAAAAAACATGACAGGCAGCACAGAACAAAGTATTAACACTGGACCCTAATGTAACATAATATTTTGATCATCACGTATTGAACTACATACACAAATTGAACCAAAGCTTACAGAATGATGTATGGAATGTCCTATACTGAAATTGCTAAATCTATTCTGATATAACACATGGCTCCAATGATGGATGAATGACCTATATAAGAAAAGAGCATTTGTATATCAGCTCTGAAACTAGTAAAGTAAATTTTAACTAAACTTGATCCTTTACAAAAATTGCTCATTCCAGTTGAGTCTGACAAAAATATGCTAGACAGTTTGAGGATATAGCTTTATAGAAGACCATTAGTGAAAAACATTATTTTCATATTAACATTATTACAAAAAGAAAACACTCCATTTATTTTGACAATATTACTTATTTTTCATAATTATTGGGTATAAGTTTTCTCATAATATCTATATTTCTGGAATATTCATGCAATAACCCTATAATATCATCTCATTCAAGACATGCAAAGTAAATATTTTTTTGTGGAATGCAATGAATATCTGGTCCATAGTTTGCAAAATTTCTCCAGTGAATGGTTCACAAAGTAGATCTTTTCTGAAGTATTAACAGTAAATCTTGTTTCTGGTCATCGTCTTGTTGGCAACTGCACAAATCATGTAATATATACTATGGATATCCTTTCGTTAAATGTATGTTTGTAACATTATAGAAAACCCAATCCATTATTTACTAAATTGTCAAAATATTTCTCTATTGAAAGATGAAATGTATTTAATTTGTCCAAAACAACGGCAGTAGAATACCGAAGGAACAAAGCACAAAATTACACAAATCAAGGTCCAGAGACAAGGCAAAAGCAAGAACACCAAAAGACGGAAGACCAAAGACACCACATGACCACAAAACACACAAACATTACATATACAACACAAAAAACTAAAGCACTAACAGTGTGAACTCTCAAAAAACAAGAGTGATATCAGGTGCTCCGGAAGGGTAAGCATGTCCTGCTCTGTGCACAGCACCCGTCACACTGTCAATGGGTCAATCCAGGGTAAAGTCAAAACCGGTAATGTCAAATCCGAGAAGACGCCAATCTAGCTGAAAATGTCAGTTTTTATTTGTGACACTGACATCCAAATAATTTAACTTAAATAATGAATGAAAGGATATGGAGTAAATGCACATGAGACAAAGTCTCTACAAATACATGTTAAAAACATCATGGATGTGGGATTGTCAACAAACATTTATTAAAGTGGCAAAGTGCTCTTAAATTGCTGTCATCTGTTGCCCAAAAAAAAGCACTTGTGTCTTAAGCTAGTGGACGATTACAAGTATAGACAAACATAGAGTACTCATCAAGTCAATTATTGGAAAACTTAAGCTAAATTCAGATAGACATGACCTATTGTGTGTGTTCATCAATCAGTAGAAGAAATATTTTGGTACATTAGCTAATAATAAAGTTGATTTTTTTACTAGATTTCACAATAAATATTTATTTATATTTCAGGTATGGAACAATTCTTCTATCTACAGAATGTAAATCAAGTTGAAGTACTTCTATGCTGTGGTTGTGTCAAAGGTTAAAGGGTAATACATGATTGACCTTTTTGACTAAGCATGATCTGTGATCTGTGATTGTCAAAAAATCACCAAAAAAAAATCAGGATATGTGAATTTTAGAAAACTTTACACTTGTGATCTGAAAAAAAACTGTGTTTAAAGTCCGTTCTGTAAGGTATTTTCATTAATTCTATGCTATATGAAAACTTGTCATCACTACAAAAATGTGATATTTTAGTTTATTATACCTTTCCAATAATTTTCCATTAAAAAATTGAGTTAATTTCTTTCCATTGTTCAGAAAAAAAACTTTTTACTGGTAAATAGTTAAAAGACTGTTTTAATACCTTTCAGTGAATAACACTGTGATGACTTTTCATGGACTTTTCAGTGATGGCGTTCATTGTTCAATGGCTGTGTCTTGCAGTGTCAGTTCCACATGAGTGACATTTTTAATCACTTCATAAGCATGTGTACTGTAATGAAAAAAAAATCATGAAAACTTTGATCTTCCAAAATTAAAATTAAATATTATAAGAAATCCCAAAATTTGTGACCTTTAAAAATAACAATTTTTGGGTAATCATTGTGTCATCTAAAGATGGAACGTAATAAAATTATGAAAACATTGGTCACCTGAAAAAATAAAAAACATTTCATGCCTAAATAGGAAACAAAGATTACATGAAAAAACTAAGTACCAAGCTCATTATGAAAATTTAGTTTCTCGTTGACCATTTCATCAACTTATTGTCATGTGAATTTTATACTGTTATTAGTCCACTTTTTGAAAAATTGGAGATAACAATACAATTCGGCTAATGATCTATCTCCCTATGGTGACATTACTCTACAATAGTGAATTTTTGTGGGATTTTTTTGGTTATATCTCCTTTGTCCATAGAAAAGCATATACATCTGGGTATCTAAATTGGTAAAAATTGAATGCTGTAGTTGCTATGATTTTGCATCTCCATGACTAATAACATTTTAGTGTTTTTAAAAGTGAGACTTTGTAAATCAGAATGTTGCAACAGCCAAAAAGGGGAAGTAATTCTTCAATGTAATGAATAAACTTCATCTAACAGATTCATTTTACTTGTTTGTTGTGTACAAAATATCGTTTTGATAATTTGATGCAACTTTATCCCAACAGTTCGGAAAAATTAGACCTAAATTTTTAAATGGATTTTTCTTGATTTCAGAAAATTGTGATATACAACACTATAATATTCACACGAAATAATATGTTTCTTCATTGCAGATAAAATCAAAACATTTGGAAATCCAAAATCTCACTAATCTTAATAGAAAGCAAAATCTTAAAAAATATTAACTAGACACTGTTCTCGCACTGGATACTGAACTTGCCATTAGCAGAATGTATATGTGACATTGTTCTGCTAGTTTCATCCCCTAGACAGAATGATGGACAGACTGACAGACAGGTGTAACAAAATGCCCTATTTTTTAGCTCACCTGGCCAAAAACCATGTGAGCTTTTGCCATCACTCGGCGTCCGTTGTCCGTCCATCTGTCTGTCGTCCGTCCGTCCGTCTGTTAACTTTTATTCAAAGATCTTCTCATCTGAAACTACTAAGCCAATACTAACCAAACTTGGCCTGAATCATCACCAGGGTATGCTCTTTCTAGTTTGTGATTTTTATGTCTGTAGACCAAACAACATGGCCACTGTTACAAAAAACAGAACATAGGGCTAAATTGCCGTTTTTTGCAAATTACTCGAAAACCATTACAGATATCAAAATTCTGACACGGGAGTAAAAATGATGAGATCTACCTGCCCTGCAATTTTGAAGAATTTCCGTTTACCCGTCTTGTAGTTATTGCCCCTTTTCCGTAAAATTTGCAGTTTTTCGTTACTTTTATCTTTGAGTTTATGGTCTTCCAAACGTTTAGATTTTATCTGCACTGATGAGACATAAGTTGTCGAAATGCGCATATGCAGAAAGTAAATTCACAATAATTTCGGTATTTAGTTATTTGTTACCACTGGGTTGATGCCACTGCTGGTGGACTGTTAGTCCCCGAGGGTATTCACCAGCCCAGTAGTCAGTACTTCGGTGCTGACCCGAAAGCGGATTATTTTTGATACCTTATAATATCTAAAATTTTGTAAATTTTATTGAAAACTAAGGAGTATCTCCCTCATGCAAAGCTCTGTCCTTAGCTGATTTTGGCTTTACATTTAGATCACTTTGGTTATTTGTTCTCTATCAGTTTTTAAACATCTTTGAGTTTATGGTCTTCCAAATGTTTAGATTTTATCTGCACTGATGAGACATAAGTTGTCGAAATGGGCATATGCAGAAAGTAAATTCACAATAATTTCGGTATTTAGTTATTAGTCTTATATATTGAAAATGGTAGAAGATAGAAGTGAAGTTTATAGAACAAAATTGGTCAGCATAGTAAGATTTACATGTCTTGCAATTTTGAAGAAAATCTGACAACCCACACAGGAGTTATTGCCGCTTTTTCTTTGAATTTTCACAATTTTTTAAAGTTTTTACTTTTATTTCAAGAACTTTTTGAGATAAAGGTTAAATGTGAATTGCAAAAGTGTTGAGGTTTTCCAGAACTACAATTTTTACATATGTCTAGTAGTTCGCATCTCATCCAAGATGGCCGCCAGAGGGAAAGATAGTTTAACATATGACCCTATGGGAAATGCATTCAAAGATCTTCTCTGAAACCACTGAGCCAATGAGGACCAAATTTTGTCACAGTAGTCCTTGGGTGGTCCCCTTTAAAGTTTGTGATTTTTACGTTTGTACATCATCAATGATGGCTGCCATCGTGGAGCACAGTTTAACATAGGGACCCTATGTGAAATGCACTCAAATATCTTCTCCTCTGAACCCACTGAGCTAATTGCAACCAAACTTGGTTACAATAGTCTTAAGATGTTTTCCTTCAAAGTTTGTGATTTTTATGTTCATACCTCATTCAAGATGGCCGCCAGCAGGGAACATAGTTTAACATAGGGACCCTATGGGAAATGCATCCAAAGATCTTCTCCTCTGAAACTACCAAGCCAAATTGAACCAAACTTGGTCACAATAGTCCTTGGTTGGTCCCCTTTAAAGTTTGTGATTTTTACATTCTTACCTCATCCAAGATGGCCGCCATCGTTGAACATAGTTTAACATAGGGACACTACAGGAAATGCATTCAAATGTCTTCTCCTCTGAACCTACTGAGCCAATTGGAACCAAACTTGGTTACAATTGTCTTTGGATAATCCCTTCCAAAGTTTGTGATTTTTAGTTTGCACCTCATCCAAGAATAAACATAGGTAATCAACTATTACAAAGTTCGCCTCGTTATGGCAAATGGACACAGAAACCCAATTTGGCCAAAGTGCTGATTTACCATCCCTAATGCATATATACAAAGGCTAGATGATCTTACCATGTACAGTAACTGAATTCGAACATAAACTTGAATGTAAGTCAATCATGCAGAAAATGTAGGTCAAAGTGACCTAATTTTGCTTGCATGCTGACCAGATGCATGCACATGCAAGGTTAGATGATCCTATCATGTACAGTTACTGAGATATCAACGTAAACTTGAATGAAAGTCACTCATGCGGAAAATATTGGTCAAAGTGACANGACCCTATGGGAAATGCATTCAAAGATCTTCTCTGAAACCACTGAGCCAATGAGGACCAAATTTTGTCACAGTAGTCCTTGGGTGGTCCCCTTTAAAGTTTGTGATTTTTATGTTTGTACATCATCCAAGATGGCTGCCATCGTGGAGCACAGTTTAACATAGGGACCCTATGTGAAATGCACTCAAATATCTTCTCCTGAGCCAATTGCAACCAAACTTGGTTACAATAGTCTTTAGATGTTTTCCTTCAAAGTTTGTGATTTTTATGTTCATACCTCATTCAAGATGGCCGCCAGCAGGGAACATAGTTTAACATAGGGACCCTATGGGAAATGCATNATGTAAGTCACTCAAGTGGAAAATATAGGTCAAAGTGAACTAATTTTGCCTGAATGCTGACCTACCATCAGAGATGCATACATATGCACAGTTAGATTATCGTACTATGTAAAGTAGCTGAGATATGAACTGAAATGTAAATTTGAATGAAAGCCACCCAAGCGGAAAATATAGGTCAGAGAGACCTAATTTTCTTGGAGGCTGTGAGTTAGCCCAAGATGCACCTGCATGCAAAGTTTGATGAACCTACACTGCATAGTTACTAAGATATATACCCGAATGCGGACGCGGACGCCGGGGGTACTCCAATAGTCCTCCTCAACTTCGTTGAGGCGAACTAAAAATATAACATATGGTGAACTGATTTTTAGTATGAATGGGTGGTCTATTGGTGACAATGAATAAAAAAATCAGTCACCAGGTGAGTGATACAGGCTCATGTGAGCCTCTAATTTTAAACCTGTCTGTCAGTCTGTCCATCAGTCTGTCTGTTTTCCATTCATTTGTCAATCTGTGGGACCATTTGGCTGTCCTTACATCTGCATATAGGGACATGATTTGTCCAAACAACTTCTACAAAAAGGACTTGTCACATGTTTTTACTGTAGAAAAACTATTTTCAACTACTAGTATAACTTATGCTAGTGAGGGACTTAATATATGCACACTACTAATGGAAGCAAAATAAAAATTGAAAAATAAAAAAAACAACCTAACAAACAACCATTTTGATAATACTTCTACATGATACTGTAGTTACATTCTAGTCACTTTAAGCATTTAAATTGTCTCATGCAAGTTTAATTTAAGATTTTTAGTCCCCTGAAAAGAATAACTATAAAGGAGCTATTTTTGGGATGGTTAAAATTTGTAGATCAATATTGTTCTGGGGTAGGCTGAATTAAAGATGTTATAATTTTTCCACAAGGGATAATTTATGAAATTTTGCAGGTGTGCAACAAAGGACTCACTGTTTTTTTGTTGAAAAAACCATGTTCAAATTTTCATTTTTTTTAAAAGGGACTTACTACAAATTGAAGCAAATATGAAATAAAACAAATACACACCCATGCTTGAAATGGTATTGCGAAAAAAAAACATTCCGATCTATATTATTTTCAGTTGAACCCTGTTATCAAAACTACCAAATTTATAGATTGTGTGAACACATCTAAATGTACTGTATTCTTATATAATCTCTGTGTTATCACATTTAAATTTACTATATTCTTATTGAATTTCTATTTCAAGAGGAGGGGGCAATGCCAGTCTGGTTGATGCATTTTAGACATTTTTAGCTGGATATTAGATTAGTTTTTAAATGTTTTGGACCATTTGATATTTTCTGATCTGTTAAATTTTACTTTTTGTTAACAGTTAAAGGGCGATGAAAAGCTTTGTTTGTTGTTAATGATACTTAATTTGTAAATTTACTGTTTTGGGGAATATTGAAGGTTCATAGCCTGTTAATGAACCCCCTCTTGCATATAAATTTACTGACTTTTTTCTCGAATGTCTTTGTCAAAACAATTCAATATATACTGCATGTAAAAGACATAAGTTAATAGTCACTTAATGTTTACAAATATTTATCAGGTAATTTGTATGAGTTTCCTTTGATATCACAAAGCAAATATTTTTCAGTATTTGCTACTGCCTGAATACGAAAAAATATTGGCAAAAAGTATCTCAGGCCACGCCTTCTTTGTCAATCAGAATCAATGAAACAAAGAAATATACATCTATAGAGACTCCTACCAGATCATACAAATTCTTTTACTAATTAATACTAGTCAATTTCAAGACTTGCTGAAAATTAACATTCATTTTCAAAGTTTGTTCTATTAAATGATTTAGTTAATTACCGATAAAAAGAGTAATAGAAGTTTTGTTTATGATACAAGAAATATTGGCTCCAATAATAGACTTGCCCACAAGGGGCTCATCCATTATTGTTCGCCAATATTTCTTTTATCAAAAACAAAACATCCATTATTCTATATATTTTGTTACAGTAAAATACAAATCTTTTCAAAAAGGTGCTTATCTTTCCATACATGTCTTAATGTCTTGCATGAATAGATCGAAACATGTACAAATTTTCTTTTATGTTCAGATACATAATAGGCTTGATAAATTGTAAATCGTGTGACTTTCAACAGATAGTTAAAATTGTGTTAATTTTTAGCATTCACACATCTAAATTTTCTCAATTCTTTATTAAAACATCAAATCAATGTGATTGATTAGTTAAATATGAAAATGAAGTGTCTTCCTAAATATTCTGTGATAAAGTTATTGTTTTACATAATTATACAAGGAAAAATAAACTTAAAAGTAAACTTGTTTGCTTTGTTTATTTCATCAGTGTTTGAATGGATGTGTTGATGATTGGAGAGTTGGGATATTTTGGTTTTTATGGATTTGTTGACAACATGATTGAGCCTGTCCAGACACCTTCCAAAGTTGACTCTAGAATTAAGTTTTTACTAAGAAAATTACTCTCCTGTTTTAATAAAGGAGGTGACTTTTTTGTTTTTTTAAGGAGATAACTTTTTTAACAAACGAGGTAACGTTTCTGATTATTAGTTTGCCTAGACTAAGGAATACCCCTGGTGTCTATGTCTGTGTGACTTACCTTGAAGTTTACAACCAAGTTCACATCTCATTCACTATATATAGTAGGATTGTCGAACCTTGCTTATGTACATGCATCTCTGATGATTGCTCATCATCCAGGCCAAATAAGGTCACTTTGACGGTCAACATTCAGGTTAATGTCAAATTTCACATCTCTGTCACTGTACATGGTAGGATCATCTAATCTTGCGCATGCATGCCTTTCTTATGGAAGCGACTTTGACCTGCATTTTTCACATGAGTGATTTGCATTCAAGTTTATGTCCTGAGTTAAGATCTCAGTCACTGTACATGGTAGGATTTTACCTTTCACATGCTGCAAAATGGATGAGATGGAAGTGGACAATTCTCACTAAAAGAGCTCCTCAGAGCAAAACAATAGTGAATATTGTGATTGGCACTAAACCAGACCAGGGAAAGCTTGAAAAAAATAACACAAGTCGTGGACAGGGGGAGAGACCTCTCATCAGTCAAACATTTCATTGAGTATGATGTGCAGTAAATAAGTATTCAAAGTTTTTTTAAATCAGTTTTTCCTTTTTTGCCATTAGTTGACTTAGTTTTGTTCAATCATTATTTTGCACCATATCTAAGAACCTACATTCTCTAGACAGATGATGATTGGTAAGTGGTAACATCTTCAGTAGTTACCAACATCCTTACCAAAATTATGTCGCCTTGAACTAAATTTCTGCATCATGGAATTTGACTATAAATTTTCAATTTAAGTCCATACATCAACATTGGTATACAGGAATTTTATTTTAATTAAGAATCTATAGATATGCAATAAGCTTTCAAAATTTTATTCCTGTTGCAACTTTGGTATATTTCATAAAAATGCCCATAACAAAAATGTTTGAAATTTTTGCATACAATCAAATATTGCAGTCAATTTTTCAATGAGACATAATTTTAGAAACTAAAAAAAGAAATACTAGTGGTCCATATTTTGTTAATTTCCTTAAAATTTTCAAAGATAAGCAATTTTTAGAATTCTTATTAGCAGCCATGCTTTTTGGATGAATTTTAGTCAAAAGAAAATATTTGCAATGGATAGATTTCGAAAAAATTTTTATTCAGATTTGAGTAAATTTCCTGAAACTCTGAAAGACATACCTCATCCAAGATGGACACCAGTGAGGAACATAGTCTTAACACTGGACACTTTGGAAAAGACATTCAAAGATCTTCTCAGAAACTGCTAGTCAAATTAGAATAATACTTAGCCACAATGATCTTTAGATGATCCCTTCAAAACAGGTATCCAGCAGATCTTTATCTTGTCCAAGATGGCCACCACTGGGAAACATAGTTTTAACATTGGACCTTATGGAAAAAATATAAAAGATCTTCTCAGAAACTACCAGTCCAATTAGAGTCAAACTTAGTCATATTGGTCTTTAGATGGTCCCTCCTAAAAAGATATCTGACAGGTCCGTAAATCATTCAAGATGGCGGCCATTTGATATCATAGTTTTAACATTGGACCCCTTGGAAAACACATTCAAGATCTTCTCAGAAAATACTGATCCAATTAAAACCAAACGTAGCCACAATTGTCCCATCCAAATAAGGTATCTTGCAGGTCCGTACATCATCCAAGATGGCTGCCAGTGGACAACAGTGTATCCTTGGACCCTATGGATTTTAAGGGGAACCTCTGTCCAAATTTTAATTTGAATTGTGGTCAAGTGGATGGAGCTCTTAGTTACCATGGAAACCAGACCAGAAAACTTAAATTTTGGAGAAAAAGTATTATGCTAGATATTTTATTTTTAATTTTCAGCAATATGTATATATAGATTTCAAGGGGAACCCTGTCCTAATTTTTAGCTCACCTGATCCGAAGGGTCAGTGTGAGCTTTTGCCATCACTTGGCGTCTGTCGTCCGTCGTCCGTTAACTTTTCACATAATCATCTTCTCCTCTGAAACCACTGAAGCAAATTCAACCAAACTTTACAGGAATGATGTANCATACCCATGCTAAAAGAATCCTTTTCAGGAAACCTCGTACACATCTTTCTGATCTCATAAAAACTCTGACACTCAATAGTCTATTTTCATTGAACATTAATTTGATTGCCCGAACTTTTCAACACTTAAATGGTGCCCGAATTCGTTAATTAATCACCGAATGAATTTCCAATTGATAAAATTTTGTGTGTAGATGTATGAATATGGAAGACCGATGCATGTATTTACATTTGTACAGTATGAATGGCGTAAACGTACTTCCCTGAACTGTCAATAAAACGATGTGGCTGTTTTGAAATAAATCATAAAAGAACAACGCATTGGAAATAAAAACTCAAATTCAGTACCCATCGAGAACAACAGTCCATTATTTACAATCTACGGAAGACGTAATGTTTGTTTACATTTCTAGTTATCAATGAATGGAAAAGTACGGCTGTTCCACATTGGCTGTTCCATTATACTTGTTGCGATTGCCATTATGTGTCTTCTC
>MJUU01011726.1:0-16785 GCA_002080025.1 Modiolus philippinarum
CAGTGGTTTCAGAGGAGAAGATGTGATTTTTCCCATAGGGTCCAATGTTAAACCTAAGTTCAGTGCCATGCTTTTTATTGGATCGGAACGAAATGAGCAATCTTTGTAAAGGACCTTCAGTACATCATTCCTGTACAGTTTGGTTGAATTTGCTTCGGTAGTTTCAGAGGAGAAGATGAAAATGTGATTTTCCCATAGGTTCAAATGTCGCGCTGGTGGCATTGTTTTTTATTGGATCGGAACAAAATGAGCATTCTTTGTCAAGGACTTTGAGAACATCATTCCTGTAAAGTTTGGTTGAATTTGCTTCCGTGGTTTCAGAGGAGAAGATGAAAATGTGATTTTTCCCATAGGGTCCAATGTTTAACCTAAGTTCCGCGCTGGCGGCCATGTTTTTTATTGAATCGGAATGAAATGAGCAAACTTCATAAAGGACCATTAGTACATCATTCCTGTAAAGTTTGGTTGATTTGCTTCAGTGGTTTCAGAGGAGACGATGAAAACGTGATTTTCCCATAGGGTCAAATGTAAAACTAAGTTCCGCGCTTGCAGCCATGTTTTTTATTGAATCGGAACAAAATGAGTATTCATTGTCAAGGATCTTTAGTCCATCATTCTTGTAAAGTTTGGTTGAATTTGCTTCAGTGGTTTCAGAGGAGAAGATGAAAATGTGATTTTCCCTATAGGTTCCAATGTTAAACCTAAGTTCTGTGCTGGCGGCCATGTTTTTTATCGGATCAGAAGGAAATGAGCATTTTTTTAAGGACCTTTAGTACATCATTCCTGTAAAGTTTGGTTGAATTTGCATCAGTGGTTTCAGAGGAGAAGATGAAAATGTGATTTTCTCATAGGGTCCAATGTTAATCTATGTTCCGCACTGGAGGCCATGTTTTTTATCGGATCGGCACAAAATGAGTATTCTTTGTCAAGGACCTTTAGTACATCATTCCTGTAAAGTTTGGTTGAATTTGCTCCAGTGGTTTCAAAGGAGAGGATAAAAATGTGATTTTTCCCATAAGGTCCAATGTTAAACCTAAGTTCCGTGCTGACGGCCATGTTTTTATCAGATCGAAATGAAATGAGCAATCTTTGTAAAGGACCTTTAGTACATCATTCCTGTAAAGTTTGGTTAAATTTGCTTCGGTGGTTTCAGAGGAGAAGATGAAAATGTGAAAAGTTAACAGACGACGGACGGACAGACGGACGACGGACCAAAGACGGACGCCAAGTGATGGCAATAACTCACACTGACCCTTCGTGTCAGGTGAGCTGAAAATGAAACTGAGAAATAAATATACGGACATAAACATGAAATCACAAGAGACTACTAGCAGTTAATTGACATGCCAGCTCCAGACCCATTACCAACTGACAAAGTAAGTTATGTACCCTCAGTATACAGCTTCCACCAAGATCCCTTCCTGTGAGGAGTTTAGCATAATAATTTCATGCATATACCGGAATACATAACCCGTGTCCATGCAATACAGATTTTAGAAATTTAGATGTTTACAGGTTGCATTGTATTTATGAACTAAGTCTTTATATCGGTGATAAAATTTAGTAAAGGTTTTATGTCTGTATATACTCTATTTTACTAAAATATTACACTGTTTTCCATGAAAATTAGTAAAAAATGTGCATTGAAGTTTTCCCTTTATTCATGTAACTGATACTTGTTTGCATACAAAAAATATCTATCAACTGATACCCCAAAAAACTCTACTTTATCTAAAATTTTTATCCAAAGGTTTCTTCTACTTTTCTGGGGTGAATAAAATACATGTAACAAGTGAAGACCTAAAAGATGTCTCGCCCATACCTGGTGGCCTCTAAATTGATGTGAAATCTAAGTGAACTAATCAGAAAAGTGAACATGCTCACTAGACCGTGAAATTGAGGTCAAGGACAAAAGTCACCTGCCAGACTGACATGTACTACCCAAGACCAACCTATTTACCAAATATTATCAACCTACCACTTCTAGGTATTGAGAAATGGACTTAAACAGAAAAACTTAACATGGCCACTAGACCGTGAAATTGAGGTCAAGGTCACATAATGTTATGTCCGTCAGGTAGCACTTGATTAGTACTACAACTGAACCAAATATGAGGTTCCTACATCAAAGGGTTTCCAAAATATCCTGCCTTTAGTAAAAGTTAATGCCGTCGCCGGCGTCATACTTTGCACGCATATGTCTCGCTTTCTCTACTTTCGTCGCAGGCGAGACAAAAACAATGCGTGTGTGTACTTGAATTTCCAAAATCAAAAAATGAGGAAATTTTTTAATAGAAATATAAGTAATATATGTAGATGAAAATGGTCAAAATTCAGAAACCCTGTATATTCTGGAAAACTTTAAATCATGTAACTTAATAATTCTAGCAGTCACATAAAATTAAGTACTATTCATACTTCACATGTGTCTTCGTAGAGATAGAACATTATCCTTGTAAAGATGTCAGCATTGACCTCACTGAGTTTAATTACAGGAAGGCTGTTATCTAATATATCATTTTCTCCAAAATGATTACTGAGCATTGCTTTAAAATAGTCACTTCTCTCACAGAAAAATACCTGAAAAATTATCAGAATAAAAGTTTATGTATTAGTCAAATTATCTGACAAGATCCTGCATCCATGACTAATAAACCAAAGATACATGGATGTACCACTCAAACCGTTGCTGCCGGCTTTAACTTACTATGAGGTATGAGCAAAGCTAGTTGTTGAAGGCCTCATGGTAACTTCTAGATGAAAAAATATTGTTCCATTGATTGGTTTTCTGTGTATTTGAAGCAAATCTCTGTCTCATGTTCATGTGCATTTACTCCATATCCTTTAAATGTTTATTATTGTAATGGTTGTACAAATGTATGAAATGTATTCACAGGAACGTGCTGTGCATGTAAGTCAAACTCAATCCATGCGTTCTGAAAATATCTTTGTATTAGTTTAAACCAATATTTTCTTGCATGTATGAAAAATATGTGTCGATTTTATTATGTTTCTGAAAGCGATATCACAAGTTAGGAACACTTCCATGTAAAAAAGAAAATTTTATACATAAGCATCAGTCTTATGGGACAAGTTGTATGCCTCCATGAATACTGCATTGGCTGACATAACTTTTAGTTATAGCTATGGTAAAATTTAAATCTTGGATTGCACAAAATACATGGAATGTTTGAAATTAATTGCACAACATTGCAATTTTGATGTACAATACCTTAACATTCATACTATTCTGAACTATTTTCAGTAGTTTATGTACCAAATAATAACATATATTCTCATTTAATGTCACCTTCAATACGTAAATGTACAAGCATTTAATGTCGACAGACAAAGAAAGGTGCAATAGGTATTTATTAATTCACTAATTTTGCAACTTGTGTCTGGTTTTTTTACACAAATCAAAGGATTAAAATCCTTTATTTCCATGATTTTACAAAGATTATATAAAAAGACCATTCATGCACTGATAGCATAATAGTCATAGGGAAGATACTTATTGGTGTGCATATTGAAATTTCTTCCCGTTGACTATGAGTACAGTGAGATAATAGACAAACGTTTCTTATTACATCCTTGTCACATTTTATGCAATAATAACTATTACAATAATTTTGGGATTTACCATAAGTGAAAACTCTTATTTTATATTAATTTCATGTCATAAGATACTGTCCAAGATGAAAAAATGTCTATTGTATGCATTTAAAGAGGGTATAACCCCCTACCCCCTTGAATCCAGAGTATACCCAAAATTTGGGATGCTGTCCAGAGTCCATTTTTTTATTTTTTGAATTTATGCTATGCTATGACTTTTGAGCCCTTGGAGTTCATGGACTCAAGTGGTCAAGTCCAAAATATGCCAAAGTCCAGAGTCCAAAAGGGGGGTTATACCCTCTTTAAATTCTTCAAATACAGTATGCATATAATGATGAACTCATACTCACTTTGTGACAAAGGAAATTTTGATTTTCCACAGAAAAACATATATCTGGATACAGGGACTCATACTCTGGTTCAAATGGTAATTCTCCATCCATCTATATCATGAAATTAAAGTTGAAAACCAATAAAAGAACTGAATAAAAATATTTTATTAACCAATAAAGGGCCATTTTGGAACACATCAGACGATGAATAAATTTAACTAACTAATTCAGTTCAAATAGAAGAAATTGGAAAATGACAAGGAACAGTTTTTGAACAATTTTTAATAATACTGGATTGCTTTTCAAAATGACTTGCATTAAAACTACTAATTCATTCATATTGATTTAATTTCACTTTATTCCTTCTTTATAAAAAAAAAATTGGAGCATTAAAAGTCTACAGACAGAGGTCACAGGACTGAGAAGTCACCTGACTCAATGTTTCTATTTTCAAACAGGATATGACAAAATATACAAGGTATACATTTTCTACCAACTTTGTCTTTTCTATCCATGACCAGATGTTTTTTTTATTCAAAACAAGATTTGGATTTTGTAGTTAGTTGTTAAATATGAATAAATGTTATATTTTATAGAAGCTGTTATCTTCATATATAAATTGCACCAATGGAGGGTACCTTTTTTGTAACTTTACCAGTGTTAAATATTCCAAAAAATCATTGCAAATGTACAAACATAAAAACCGTGAACTGAATAGAGAGAGAGAATCCATTAGTGTTGAGCTACCTACATGTATATCATAACATAATATCAATGATTACATGTACTTACATTTGTACAAGGCTCTGTGGGTAGAGCTAGGAAAGCTAATCTACTAAGATCTGTCTGTAATTGTCTAGAATCTAATGGCTGTTCTATAACTAGTGTTGTCACTTTAACACCGGGTTTTGAAGATTCTGTAAATAAAATTCATCTATATTTTTAGCTTTGTAACAGATGAAAGGTTTCACATAGCCAGATTAGAACTAGAGCTGTTGCGGAATGACTGCCAGTTATATCCCTGCAAATGGAACCCTGAATCAATTTAGTAAGTACAAATTAAAGTGTGAGTGGACAAAATACAAGTGTGGACACAGTATAAGTGTGAACACAATACAAGTATGAACACAATGATATATCCACCTTTTTAGCCAGAAAATATACAAAGTTGAATTATCTCACCTTCAAAATTTTAAGCAGCTACCAAATTACTTCACAACCATCTTCATGTAGGATACTTCAACTGTGTAACATTTCATCAAAATCTAAGCACCAATTTAGGAGGACATGTGATGCCAACTTCAAAGGTACCTCCCTAAATTTTTACAGAAAAATATTCAAAGTTGAATTGTCTCCCCTTAACAATTTTAATCTTCTGGACCCCATTTTAAAGAGAACCAAATAAGGACTATTGTAACTTCATTTTGATTCTGAATGGCCAAAGAAATCTTTCAATGTATTTTTGTGAAGTTTGTTCCTATATAATTGGCTGCCAGTTTAATATTGGGTGCAGACATGCTAGACACGTGTTTCAAAGACTGTGAAGACTATGAACTTTTGGTTTCAGACTATAAAATATTTGAAAGTCTTTCCAAAATGGTCTAATGTCAAAAGCTTGTTCCCTTTTGGTGGCCATCTCAGATGAGATGTGGAGATGCAAACATATCTTTATTTGGGACCTCCCAAGGCCTATTGTAATCAAGTTTGGTCCTAAATGGCCAAGTAATTTGGAGAATGTGTTTTCCATAGGAAACAATTTTTAACATGCTCCACACTGGCAGTCATCTTGTATTAAGTGCAGACTTGTTGGACATCATGTTTGTAGGGAGCCATATACAATGCCCCTATGTCTAATTACATTTGGCTAAGTATTTTCAAAAGAGATCTTTGAATGCATTTTCCAGTAGTGTCCAATGATGACCAATGTTAATGTGTTGTTGACTGCCATCTTTAGATTTGGTATAGATTTGTTGGATAAATTTTTACAGGTGACCAACCACCTAAGGACTGTTGTGGCTTAAAGTATGGTTCAAATTAGTATTATGGTTTAAGAAGAGCTCTTACTTTGAATGTGTTTTCCTAGAGTCCATGTTAATGTTATCCCGACAAACAAATTTTAAGAACCATCCCAGAACAATTGAACAGATCCCAAACTGTTAGTCCTGTCCGCTATTTACCATTTGACAGGATATGGATTCAGTTACAATATGTAGTGTGACATTAATTAATAAGTGGGAAATCCCTGAAATACCAATTCTATAAGGAGTCAAGTCAATACAGCTACCCTTGGACCCTTACAAGGTCAACACAGAAATCATTATTAGATAAAGTAAAATGGTAAGGGAAGTGCAATCAATCAAAAATGCAGTAAATGATACTGAATAATTACCAAATGACATTGTTTTCTTGAACTTATCATCAATCTGTTCTAGTAGTTTATATAACTGACACTGTTTGGCAAGTAATTGGCAGTAATCAACATCATCAAGATGGATTTCTAGTCTACCTGTAAAATAATGCAAATTAAAATAAGTTAAATAAGTTTTCACATTAATTATTGTGGAAGTACTTTTATTTGTAGACATCAATTTTCGTGGTTTTCATAGATATCAATATTTTGTGGGTACTTAAATTCATGGTTTCGAATTCTTTGCATTACAACTCTGAGGAGAAATGCATTTGGTTGGGAACTTAATTTCACATTTTTAGCTACCAAGGAAATCCATAAACATAGGTAATCAACGATTACAGAGTTTGCCTCGTTATGGCACATTGTCAGAGTAACCCAATTTCGCCTGGATGCTGATCTACCATCTGAGATGTATGCATATGTAAAGTTACATGATCCTACCATGAATAGTGACTAAGATCTGAACTCATACAAAAACCTGAATGTAAATCAATCAAGCGTAAAATATAGGTCAAAGTGACCTAATTTTGCCTGGATGCTGACCTACCATCAGAGTTGCATGCATATGCAAGGTTACATGAACCTACCATGTATAGTGACTGAGATCTGAACTCGTCCAAAAACTTGAATGTAAATCAATCAAGCGTTAAATATAGGTCAAAGTGACCTAATTTTGCTTGGATGCTGACCTACCATCACAGTTGCATACATATGCAAGGTTACATGATCCTACTATGTATAGTGACTGAGATCTGAACTTGTCCGAAAACTTGAATCTAGATCAATCAAGCGTAAAATATAGGTCAAAGTGACCTAATTTTGCCTGGATGCTGACCTACCATCAGAGATGCATACACATGCAAGGTTACATGATCCTAACAGGTATAGTGACCGAGATCTGAACTTGTCCGAAAACTTGAATGTAAATCAATCAAGCATAAAATGTAGGTCAAAGTGACCTAATTTTGCCTTGATGCTGACTTACCATCAGAGATGCATGCATATGCAAGGTTAGTTGATCCTATCATGTATACTGACTGAGATATAAACTTGGATGTAAACTTGAATGGAAGCCAATCAAGCAGAAAATATAGGTCGGAGAGACCCAATTTTCTTGGAGGCTGTGATTCAACCCAAGATGCACCTGGCACCTGGACACCTGCATACAAAGTTTGATGACCCTACCATGCATAGTTGCAGAGATATATGCCCAAATGCAGACATGGACGTAGACATAGCCGGGGTTACTCCAATAGTCCCCCTCAACTTCGTTGAGGCGAACTAAAAATTGGAACCCCATAAACAATAGTATTTTCACAGTATTCCTCTTTATTTATGCTGGATAACTCTCTAAAAAAGTATGAATAAACTCAAAAATACCTATGCCTAATTATAGAAATATGTCATTTGACAATTATACAATACAACAATAATGCATACCATTGTATCCGATTTTTTAGTCTGTTCCCATAATGTGTATCATTGATTTTTGAATAGTCAATAGGTATTATTAACTGAGTTTTGTTAATATGGATATATATGAGTTCTAGTGTTCCTCCAAATGCTACAATATGTACTAACTCTTTGCAAGAGGCCTCAGTGTTGCTTACATACAAGTGGTGTTCCAATGATCAAAATCAGTCAATTATAGTGCGAATTCAAGTGATGAACATACATGTAAAATGAAAGCTTTGATAATTCGAAAATTTCTACTTTCACTTCAAATTTGTCAAGCTAAGCATTTATTGTCCATCTCAATGCTCACTATTTTGTAACAAAAATGAAATGATAGTAGGAATCGGCGTATCCTGATGATGGTGGAAAACAAAGCTGAATGATGTTAACGGTAACTATACCGTCATAATTTTGCAAGATATTTCTACAAGAATATGTTTTGACAAGTGACCATATCTTTCAGCAAATAATAATAATGGTATGAACTTCAAGGAATTTAATGAATCATGCTTATAATAATTATATTTATGATGATTAACAGTAAAATTTTGATGCATTTGACATAAACATTAGCTGAAAAGAGGCATTTATCAGTTTACCATAAGGTGCATTAATACCCTCTGAAATGACTATTTTGCAATTTGATATGAAACTTTCTGGTGGCAATATGTTTTAGTTTGATCAGAAATGTTCAGGATTTCTTTTCCATTTCCCTGACTATTACATATCATATTTGTGGAAATTATGTGTAGGCTACATACAGGGTTTTATTTGTACCATATTGAACTATTCTACAGGTACATGTTTTTGGAGTTCACAGTGACTAAAACACACAGAACAAAAACTTTTCTTCATTTTGCAATATACAGACTGGCAGCCAACCACTTTTTTGTTTTACCCTTCAAAGATGATGTCCAGCCATGTTTCCAAATGGCAGCCATCTTGGATGAGGTAAGGACCTGCCAGATACCTTTTTTTGATGAGACCATCTGAGGACCATTGCGGCTATGTTTGATTTAATTGGACTAGTACTTTCTGAGAAGAAGATCTTTGAATGTATTTTCCATTGGGTCCAATGTTAAAACTATATTCTCCCCTGGCAGCCATCTTGGATGAGGTACGGACCTGCCAGATACCTTTTTTGGAAGGGACCATCTAAGGACCATTGTGACTAAGTTTGGTTATAANTGGACTGGTAGTTTCTGAGAAGAAGATCTTTGAATGTCTTTTCCATAGGGTTAAATGTTAAGACTATGTTTTCTGCTGGCAGCAATCTTGGATGAGGTACAGACCTCCCTGATATCTTTTTTGAAAGGGACCATCTAAGGACCATCGTGGCTAATTTTGGTTTTAATTGGACTACTACTCTCTGAGAAGAACATCTTTGAATGTATTTTCCATCAGGTCGAATGTTAAAACCAGCCATCTTTGATAAACTACGGACTTGCTGGATACCTTTTTTGGAAGACCATCGTGGCTAAGTTTGGTTATAATTGGACAGGTAGTTTCTGAGAAGATCTTTGAATGTCTTTTACACACGGTCCAATGTTAAAATGTTCCCAGCTTGTGTCCATCTTTTATAAAGTACAGACCTGCCAGATACCTTTTGTGGAAAGGACCATTGTAACTAAGTTTGGTTATAATTGGACTGGTACTTTCTGAGAAGATCTTTGAATGTCCTTTCCATAGGGTTCAATGTTAAAACTACAGTCAAACTTGCCTTAGCGGTCACCATGAATAAGCAGCCACCTGATTTTAAAGGTCACTTTTTATACTTCTCTTCGTAGTATATTTCATATAAACTAAACCTCATTTTAAAGGCCAACTTTCTTAAATGGCCAGTTTTACTCCTTCCTAAAGGTGACCTCTTAAATCAAGTTTCACTGAATGTTCTGCATGCTGGCTGCCATCTTGGATGAGGTACAGACCTGCAGGATACAATTTTAAAGGGGACCACCCAAGGACTATTGTGACCAAGTTTGGTTCCAACTGGTCCAGTAGTTTCAGAGGAGAAGATCTTTGAATAAAAAGTTTACGACATATGGATGGACGGATGGACTAACGACAGAAGCTGGACACCAAGAGATGGCAAAGCTCACCCTGGCATAGCCAGGTGAGCTAAAATCTAGTGACATGATTTGTATAGAACATCCAACCTACCTGTATATAAATACTCTAAAACAGCTTTAAATGATTGAGGTGTAATCTGAAAAATAAAACTGGTTTGTAAAAATTAACAAAAAATGATACACATTGTATACTATAAACATACTGCCTGCAGTGGAGGGTGTTATGGTAAATTACCACATGAAAAAAAAATAACACATGAAGAAAAATATCACCCGAGACAGTGTCGAGGGTGAAATTTTCTCGTCATGTGATATTTTTTCTAAGTGTGGTAATCTACCATAACACCCTCCAATGAAGGCAGTATGTTTTTTATTATACTGAATGCCCTCCTTTTACCTTATTAATGAATAGATTATATGGTTTCTCGTGAAAAAATTATGTGTTTTTAGTTATTATATAATATGAATTACAACACCTGAACACACATTTTGTAAACTCTAACATTTGCCAAATAGATCAAAACGGGAAAATGCTAAAATGAAAAATGAAAATAAACTTTCAAGTTATTCTTAGAAACAATATAATGTAATGTTGTGATTTATGATTTCATGGTACTGTTGGCTGAACAAGAGTTTGCATGTTTTGGATAATTGCAAAATTCACAACATTTAGGTTAACCTTTGGAAACCCTTCAAACATAGTCAAAACATTTTTTCTGCCAGATATTCATTGAACACAGGCACTTGTTTCATAAAAAATGTCAGTCCCTCCATGTCTTCTTCCAGAGAGGTAGGGAATGACATTTTATATGAAACAGAACTGAGGAAGGGACTGACATTTTCTGAATGACTGGTCTGCCTCCGGCGACAGCACGTTTGTTTCGTAGAGTTGCTGTCTTTTGTATCTGAAGACTCTTCAGCTTTTTCTAAAGACACCTCTGCAAATACCATAATGTTTGTTAGCGACAGAAATTTACATAAATCATGAAAACGAAGAACTGTCTGGTTCGGCTAAAGTCAGTAAATAGAACTAAATTCTAATCAGTAAATCTCAGTCGGAGAGGGGATATTTTCCAAGTTTGGCAAACATCGTTCTCAGCATGTGATATTTTCGTTGCTATGCAAAAATATTACATGTTGCTAGGGGAAGCATGTGATATTTTCATTCCTATGCAAAAATATCACATGTTGCTTGGGGAAGGCGGAGCAAACAAAAAATACTGCAAAATACCACATTCAGGAGAACCAATGAAATGACTGGATTTTATCAGAAATTTGCATGAAGTATAATAAATTACAATAACAAATGTATTGTGACAGATCTCTATGAAGATAAAGATATAGAACTGTAACATGTATATAAAGCCCTTTATTAGCTGTGCTTGTAGAATACACCTTATAGCTCAGATGGTTGAGCATTGGACTGTCATCCTAGGGTACTGAGATTAAATCTCTTGGGCCAGCATTTCACTTGAATAGGTACTATGAAAGAACTATTGTTTGTGGGGTTCTAATTTTCATGGATTTTGTGGTTTGCTTAAGGGGAGTCGAACCAGTTTCAAGGGACGTAATTGGAACCGCGACGTTACACGTTTGTTTTCCCGTCTACGTCATGATGGCTTGACTTTCGGCAACAATTTTCCCGATCAGGATCTTTTCCGCGGGTCATGACATCGTTGCACGATGAATGTCATAATAATGAATGAGCAGTGGTAATGTAATGCACCAACACTACAAAATACTTTAATCAAAAGAAGCAGCCCACAAAAAGTAAATAAATGAAAATAAAATAAATAAATGAAAAATAATCAGTAGTAACAAGGTAAGTTTTCTTGTACAACAGTACCCTTTGCAGTGCTATTGTATTTCAGCCCGTTTAACGGGCGTTACCACAGGGGCTAGGCTTGTTAAATGTAAAAAAAAAATATTATAAATACAGTTGTATTTATAGTTTTATTTTAAAATTTAACAACTGTATTTATAGTATTATTTTAACATTTAATAAGCCTAGCCCTATGGATGTTACCGGACAGTTTATTTTTAGCTTTATCGGATACCTGACAGTTTCATATACTCTTAGTCTGATGTCAATTTAGCCTATTTCTTAAATTGTACTGAAAAGTCTGTCACACCAACATTTATTTGTGTGATCTTAGTTTGGCTTTTGCGAACATACCTCTACGGCGACCACATCTATGAATGACACTTTTACATATTATATACATTTATATCAGATCAGTCATGGAAGTATATCTAAATACACGTCCTTGGATCAGTGTATGCTGAAAAATTACTTTTAAAAGACAGTGCATGCTTTTGGATTCGAACCTCAGTGCATGCTTTTGGATTTGAACCTATGTACAAATGTCAATACAATTTTTACCGCGCTTTTTTATCATTATTAAAATGTATCATCATATTTATATACCACGCTAATTAACTCACTGAGCTATTGGGACACTGATTAATTATTGCTTACTAAACATTTTAATCCATGAAAAATAAGATTGCAAACATCCTTACCGCAAGTTGGGCTCGAGCTCGAATCACCCGCAGAGTAATGAAACACAGGATTTGCCCAACCCCTCTAGAAATTAGGCCACGGCAACTTGGTAACATATCAAGTTTTTTTTTAAATACTTGTTGAGGGTACTAACATTTTAATGAATTTGAATACAGAGTAATAAAAATGATTATTTCTGTCGTACAAGTCAGAACAATCCTAGTCCCATGACATGGATAGTTTTTTTGCACTCCTGATCAGGGCAAGTCCCTGGGCTGATGGCCTCGGACATTGACCTGATTACTCGTGCAGAAAAATTATCCCTGTAATGGGTGTTACAGGATAGTTGTACTGTATCTAATACTTAATTATGTTATACACACGGAATTTACCTCGTGTTGAACAAACAGCACATCAAAACCACATTTATACACACTTTAAACCAGAAATGGCCAAAAAAATTTCACTCCAAAATTAAACAATATCCTTTTAGTAAAAAGGGCCAAATTTAACCACGCAAAAATTTCCCGATTTATGATTAATAGCTATTCTTTTATGTTTGATCTAAATGACACTAGATATCAGTTAGAGCTTGGATAAAATTATTCAGAGCCATAAAACATATTTTCTTACCTTTAAAAAACATATCTGATTAAACAAGAATGGAGAGTTTGGTGATTTTACTTATGTTGGCAGGAAACGTCGGCTACAATTGTCGAACGTTTCGAACTATTTCCCGCTAAAATAAGGTACTGAAGGGGAACGTCATTTTCCAAAGGTTTTTTGGATTTCTCTTAAAACATATACTTTTTATTTTTTTATTAAAAAGTTTAAATTGAAACACAGGTTCTGATCAAAATTTATAAAAATCTCATCATAGGAACATGATAAAATTTTCGTAATTATTGATACGAAAACCAAAAATCACATCCTTTGCATATCTTAAGTTCATTGAAAGTATGTAATTTGATATTTTCTTTTTGACACATCACTAGAGCTTTTAAATAAGCCCTCAAACTTACTTTTTCTACAAAATTTGACAATAGGAGACATTTTATACCGAATTCATGTTTTTTCGCAAAAAGACGAAAACCCCCAATTTTCAGCCCCATTTTCCACAATCAAAGTCCCAAAGGGACTGGTGGATTAGTGTCTATGATGGCAATGATCAGTATCTAATCTATTGAAATTTTATGTACACTGTCCAATAGTGTCCATGTATGATATGAATAGTCGTGCATAATTACTCATTTTTTACTATGGGTCTAATTATAATGATGATATCAAAACCAAGAGAGGTACAAAAACCATGTTTTGCTCATCAAGAAAATTAACATGCCTTTCTGACAGTCAGCAAGTATTTACTGGTGGCCATCTTCATTTGATCACCCCAGCCAATCAATNCAAAAACTAGCATGGAGACCTATGCTTTAAAATATGTTTTTTTCGTTTTTTGTATCACACCCAAAAATATATCAGAAAATAAGAAACATCTCACCATGGGAAGAAACTGGTTCGACTCCCCTTAAACCGCAAAATTAAGTTCCCAACGAAATGCATTTTCTCCTTAAGTTTTCTTGATTAGAATGCAAACGACAAATTTAAGAACCCATGAAATAGTGATATTTATGAAAAACATGAAAATTGATGCCAACGAATAAAAGTACTTCCACAGTATATAACACATTCCATCAGCTGCTTTAGTGGAGAACATTTCAGCTCAGATGGTAGACCAGCGTAATATTGTCCTAGGGGTACCATGATCAAATCCTTGTCCTGAACTGATTTTGGGTTTCTGTTTAGATTTTATTGGTTATTTGTTCTCTGTTAGTTTTTATACATCTTTCAATTTATTGTCTTTCAAATATTTCATAATTATGGTCTGCAGTGAAGAGACATAAGTTATTTAAATGGCCATCTGTGCAAATTAAATTTACAGTAACTTTAGTATTAAGCTTTTTATGTGACTATTTGCATGTCTCCGTGTAAAGAAGGATAACTTAGGAAGACATTTATCCATTCACAATCAGTTTAAATCATACCATATGATGATTGAGCTGAACTTCATCTCTGTCCCTCCATCTTGTTTTAAACTGGTTAGCAAAGTATTCACACCTAGCTGCTATAATACATCGATGTGCTGGGAACTTTTCTCCATGTATATTAAATATTACATCTCTGTAGTTTCCACTTTCAGTTAACCTTAAAGACAACATATACTCAGGTTTATAGATAACTGCAGATTCTCCCATGTCTATCATCATGATCATGTTTATTACAGCACATATATATTCTTAATTTTGTATACTTGTATACAGTACACTTCATCAATATATTACTTATGAAATATGAGGTTATTGGATGACAGTGAAAATTACTTTCTTTATAATTGATTCCATTATAAACTAGAGTAATGACTGTCAGAAACGACAGTGATCCCCGCACCCCCTGTTTGACACAGAAAACAGGTATAGACCTTGGGTATAATTTTTCTTAACATTTTTGTAATTAAACTATTGACAATCACTATTTTTACCATAAGGAATAAAAGAATATATGTTTGTTCGGCAGAATTCCAAAAAATAAGTAGTCTTTGAGACTTCCAGGAATTTTACCAAACTTGGAATCATATATTTTGGAAATCAAATTGGTGAAATGTTTCTTCTAATTCTAACAAATTTTTTAACTATGGTTTCAATGTAGAATTCCAAACATAGAAAGCAGCCACAGCCTGCTAAGCTCACCTCGTTGTGCAGCATTGTCACTAGTTGCACATGTCAGTAAACAGGAATGGACTATAATCATTCTTTTTAACAGATTCAGTCATGCATAAATTGTATTTTACAGTCTGCATCCAAAGCATGCATTGTTGTTGTCATCCCAAATTGCATCATACATTCCGATATGGTTGCTAAGGGACATGTCAGTAAGCGGGAATGAACTTTAAATATTCTATCTAACCAAGTCGCTCATGCGTAAAATGTAGGTCAGAGACAGCATCCGAAGTATGCATTGTTGTTGTCATCCCAAAGTGCATCATAGATACCAATATGGTTGATGTGGGCCATAATATCAGTAAGCAGGAATGGACTTTAACCATTCTACTTAACCAGGTAGCTCATGCGTAAAATGTAGGTCAGAGACAGCATCTGAAGCATGCATTGTTGTTGTAATCCCAAAATGCATCATAGATACAAATATGGTTGATGTGGGCCATGCCAGTAAGCGGGAATGAACTTTAACCATTCTACCTAACCAGGTCGCTCATGCGTAAAATGTAGGTCAGAGACAGCATCCGAAGCATGCATTCCAGTCATCATCCCAAAGTGCATCAGGCATACCAATATAGTTGATGTGGGGCATGTCAGTAAGCAGGAATGGACCTTAACCATTCTTCCTAACTTTACCCGGACACTGACGCCGACGCTAGGGGTATCACATAAGCCCCCCTCACTTCGTGAGGTGAGCTAAAAATTAGTGGTCTTTGACAATTTCAGGAAATTTACCAAATTTGGAATCAATTATTTTGGAAATCCAATTGGTGAAAATGATTGACCTTATCAAAACAAATGCTAACAGTATTGTTGCTAGGTAGAATTCCAAAAAATAAGTGGTCTTTGACACTTTCAGGAAATTTACCAAAATTGGAATCAAAATATTTTTCAAATCCAATTGGTGAAAATGAAATATCAAAACAAGTGCTAAAAGTATGGTTGCTAGGTAGAATTCCAAAAAAATAAGTGGTCTTTGAGACTTTCAGGATATTTACCAAAATTGGAATCACATTTTCTAATTCTATGATTTCAGAATTTTTTTTTTTGTTCAAATACTTGCCAAAATATAAGATTATATGCCAAAATGTCCAAAAATATCAGTCTTTGACATTTTCAGGAAATTTACCAAAGTTGGAACCGGAATCAAATTCTGAAAGCTTATTGCTCATCTACAGAGTATATGCAACAATTCTGCAACAAAATTAAATCTATAAATCCAAAAATGTAGGATGAGTTTGCGTTGCATGCCATATGTGTCACAATCCACATTTTGTGGTCTTTGTCAAATCGACATCTTGGGGCCTCTTGTTTGCATCAAGATAGATATCAAAAATCTGAAAGCTTATTGCGCATCTACAGACCATATGCAACAATTCTACAACAAAATTAAAACCCTAAATCCAAAAATGTAGGAGGAGTTCGCGTCGCAAGGATGTGTGACAGACGGACAGACAGATGAACGAACGGACGGACGAGGCCAACGACAATATCCCCGAACTTTCATTCGAAAGTGCGGGGATAATAATAAAATTTGTAAAGATTGAACATTTTATCTTTATATCTCTTTTTATATGACGTGTTTGTGGTAGTTATAATAGTATAGAATCTTTCTTTATTAGACCCCCCC
>MJUU01011728.1:0-39543 GCA_002080025.1 Modiolus philippinarum
TTATTTGATGTTATAATGATTTGCCTATATAAACATATTGTGTATGTTGGTGAATCACTATAAATTCTGTTGACATGTATGTTGAAGTAGATTATCAGTTTCATAGACTGCTCTTTATTAAAGATATTGTGTAAATAAAGCCCTTAGTGAGCAGTTGATGAAATTAACCTGAAATGAAATTAACATGAATGGATTTGAACGGAACTTGGCATTTATGATGCTTTTGAGGTGCTGACTACAATATATATATGTATTGTGACTTTTATGCCTAAATGTCATCCAACATGGCCATCTGCAGGGAACTTAATTTATTACTCGACTGTATGGAAAGAGCATACAAAGAATTTTTTATCTGAAACAACTTGGCTAGTCACATTAATATATCTTAGATGGTCCCCTTCAAAACAGATGTCCTTCAAGTCTGCACCTTATGCAAATTGGCTACCAATGGGAAACAAAGTTTAATATAGGAGTATATTCAAAGATCTTCTTCTTTAAAACCATTTGGCCAGATGGAAATAAACTTTGGCACAATACTTAATTTTCTTTAAAATTGTGTGCTGCAGATCCATCTCTTATCCAAGATGGCATGCAATAGGGAAAATAGTTTAATTAAAGTTGGATCATATAATATAAATG
Source organism: Modiolus philippinarum (assembly GCA_002080025.1). Lineage (NCBI taxonomy): Eukaryota > Metazoa > Mollusca > Bivalvia > Mytilida > Modiolidae > Modiolus > Modiolus philippinarum. The sequence continues at coordinate 640 of MJUU01011728.1, forward strand.
TTTAGTTACATAGTTTGAAAATGAGACCCTTTAACATATAAGTTGATTTGAAGTTATGTATTGGCCATGGTCCAGGTGAGCGATACAGGCTCTTGAGAGCCTCTTGTTCTAGTTGAAATAGAGATATCAATAAACAAGAGGAGGAGCTGTTTTGAGGACATTTTTGTTGTGTGACTGGTTGAGTACGTCTGCCTTCCCTGTGTTTTACTGTTGGATACCAGATTACATACAAAATAGTAGTTTGGAACACCTAGTGTTTATAGATATTGCTAATTGATAGTTTAATTTTGACTAAGATAGTTTAATTTTGACTAAGATACAGATGAATGTCCATGGGTTGAACTGTAATAACAAAAACACCATGAACATCATAGAAAACAAGTTTAACCCCGCCACAATTTTTACGCCTGTCCCAAGTCAGGAATATGTTGGTCATTGGCTTGTTCTTGTCTTCTTATAAAATTTTAGTTTCTTGATATTTGGGTTATTGGATGTGGTTTGTTTCCATTGATTTATTCACTGTTTTACCTTTTTGGGGCCATTTAGGGCTTGCTATATGGTGTTAGGTTCCTCACTGTGTTGAAGACAGTACAGTGACCCCTAGATGCTTTGTTTTGGGTGGTTTTAACCTGGATATGGGATGTTGTCTCCTTGACATTTACCCCATTTCTTTTCTTTTTCATATGGATGTCTTTTTAAAAACCTGTTGTGTTGTCCCTTTGTTTTAAACAAAGTTTGACCTCAATAGATCAAATATAACTATAGGTCTAGCTGTTTTCATCAGTTCTTTAGTAGTTCAAGCCATCAATGTTTCACTGTATTTAAGTGTTAGTCTTTTTTCATAACTTTCAAGTTATGATACATTGTAATAGATTTTTTGTCCTTTTTCAGGAAGATAATTGTTGGTGACCCAAAAGATGACAAATCCGTGCTTGGAGCTTTAATAAGTAAGGAACATCTGGCAAAGGTCAAAGGTTATGTAGACATAGCTGAAAAGGAGGGTGCTACTATAGTTTGTGGAAAAGAAGAATTAAATTTGCCAGAAAGAAACAAAAATGTATGTTTTTTTCTGATTAGTACTAATCATACTGGTACATTGACAATGAATAACTACAGCATTTTGGAAAAAAAAGAACTATTGATTTTATTTTATTATAAGAGTTATCTCCCATTTTTGATATACATGTTGACTACTGGTTTACTGCTTGCAACAGCAATGACAAGTAGTTTATTTTCTCCATTATTCTGTCAACTGATTTTGCATAAGAAATCTGGAACAGACAAAATACTTAAATCAGAAGTTTCTTAAAAAATTACCATAGTGATTTGCTTTTAGAACAGAAAATCAGCTATAATAATGAATCATATAAACAAAGGAAACAATTATTAAACCTTGGGAGTTTTTTTTTGGAATATTGAAAAATCAATATGGATAACTAAATTTTTTTATCATAATATAATGGAGGTATTTGATTTCAGATATTGGTAAGATGCACGTTTATTTTAGATTTTCTATACGACCGCAAAAAAATTTTAGGTCGTATAATGTTATGGCCCTGTCATCATTGTCTTCGTCATTGTTGTAGGCGTCTGCGTCGTTGTCTGTAGACACTTTTGTTTTTGGCCAATAACTTAAATTCCAGTAGATGAATCCTTATGAAATTTTAAAACAATATTCCGGAAGACTATGATTGTTTTTGGATTTTGTGGCCATTCTTGTTTTTTTTTTTTTTTAAAGGGAAGAAAAAGGGCAAAATCAGGTGTTTTCACATAATTGGCTGTAGAATTTTCATTATTTATCAGATTTCGATGGGGTTTCTTTCAGTGTGTAGTATGACAACAGATTTCATGTCGCTCATAGGGTTCATGAGATAAATAGGGCCCAAAAGGGGTGAATCACAAAAATTTTATTTTTTTTATTTCTAGTCTGATTTTTTTGCCGTTTTCTTCAATAGATTCCTTATGAAAAATTAACACCATGCTGAACTACCTGTATAAGATTTTTGATAACTTTTTTCATTTCCTTTTTAGGGATTTTTTTCTTTACATTCCTCTTGTCTTAAGCTTTTATCTGTATGTCAATGGATTTTTCGTATCTCTTAACAGTTTCTGAGCTATAACGGGTCAAAATTGCAATTTTCACAAATATGTAAAATTTTTATTTCTCATCAGATTTCGATGGAATTTTTTTCTTTGGATTCGTCTTGTCCTAAGCCTCCAGTAGTATGTCAATGGATTTTTTGTAGCACTTTAGGTTTCAGAGATTTAAGGGTCAAAGGGGCCAAAATTGCAATTTTCCGAAATATGTAAAATCTTTATTTCTAAACTGATTTCGATGTTTTTTTCTTTGGATTTAACTTGATGTAGGCTGTTACATATGTAGTATTATTACAAAAGATTTAGCAGAACTCTTACAGATTCTGAGCTTTTAGGGATCAAAAGGGCTAATTTCTATGTTCCCTAGTTTGTGTTTAGCTAATTACTGTGTCAGTCTCCTTATTGTGTCCAACAGCTATTTACTGTGTCCACATTCACTTTATATTACACTTGTTCAAATCACATTGGTCAACATGCTTCAGTCATATGCTGCGTTATGCATAGACCTTTATTTGCATCTTGTTAATTAATTTTCAAAGATAGCCAGGCCTTGCATTCAAACATTTGCAAAATTTATTTTTACTGCATGTTAGAAATCTCATAGTCAACTTACGTCATTAGAATCTATATTTCTTTTGCAGGGATACTTCATGAGACCAACACTTATAACAAATGTTGGTGATGACTCACGGTTAATACAGGAAGAAATATTTGGCCCTGTAACATGTATTGTTCCTTTTGACACTGAAGCAGAGGCCATACAGAAGGCAAATAATGTTCAATATGGGTTGTGTGCAACAGTGTGGACTTCAAACTCCTCAACCTTACACAGAGTATCAAGAGAATTACAGGTAATGTATTGTATTTGTGTTCACATGTCTACTGTGTTACAGTGTAGAGAATAGTAGGTAAGGATCTTGCATTAAAGATCAGGATATCCTTTTCAAGTGAAAGATTTTTTTAGTTTTTAGTTTAGCATAGTGAAACAAGAGGAAAATATGTAGAATTTATTACACAAGTGTAAGATATCCCAATATTTAATTTTGATCCAATGCAAGCTCCTATTCCTTCATTAAAATACGACAAGAAACATCTGGAAACCTATACTGTGGGAGTAATGTCATTGCCATTTGAGTGTACCTTACATTGTGATGTCAGGTTTTCTATGACTTTAAGTCATGGATGCAATTGCTGTATCACAAAAATGAACGCCTATGGTTGGTCATTTACACATGGAAGACCTGGTCGCAAGCATCCATCTTACATGGGTTGTCCTCCAAGGTAAACCAACATTAAAGGAAGAATTACAATTGACCACTTCAGGTGTGTTTTTTTGGACCATTTCATGACATAAAGTACATAGAGAATTATAAGACATGATTTATGTGTTAAGAGTTTACAAAATTACACAGACTGTCTAGAAAAATTTTAATTTCAAGTATTAAATGACTTCTATAGGTGTCTAGAGAATGTTACACTTGGTATAGACATTTGTATTCAAAGTATAAACACTTTTATCGGTAGTTTGTATGAATGTCTTTTGATCTACAGAGACTGATATTCTCAGTATCACCAAACTGGATACTATCACAAAATTACTGGGTCACTGCGAAGGCGTCACATGCGGGTTTCTATGCTGACGTCACGTTTGATACTATTTTTATTCATACATGTGAAAAAGAAAGGAAATGGGGTAAATGTCAAGGAGACAACATCCCATATCCAGGTTAAACCGACCCAAAATAAAACATCTAGGGGTCACCATATGGTCTTCAACACAGTGAGGAACCTCACACCATATAGTAAGCCCTAAATGGCCCCGAAAAGGTAAAAAAGTGAATAAATCAATGGAAACAAACCACATCCAATAACCCAAATATCAAGAAACTAAAATTTTATAAGAAGACAAGGACAAGCCAATGACCAACATATTCCTGATTTGGGACAGTCGCAAAAATTGCGGTGTATACGTTGAAAGAAGAATGCATATAAGTTATTCCAATAAACAACATAGAAATTTCAGCTTATATCAATTTCTTATAGAATTCTTTGTGAATTACCAATAAAAGAAATATAAAACAGTTTGTTTTTGATACATGCTTTTAATCTAGGCATAACACATCAAGCTGCCCCTAACTGGCACACTTGATAGTGGCCGTGATAAAGATCGGATCAAAAACACAATGTCCTATATTCCATATATAATATGATTTGTCATCACTTTTGTATAAACTACAATTCTTGTAAAGATCTTACTCTGAATTAATGTAGATGGTAATAAAATAGCATATGAGACTGTCTTTGCTTTGGGCTAGACAAAGAGTGAATAGAAGTTTTATATTATAGCTAATAGTTCCAGATGTAATTTATATTGCATAGAATTAAAACAAATAATCAATAATTATACCTTTCACTGGAATGGACAATTTTTCATCTTGTTCTATTGTTCTTGTGCACATGTTATTTAAAATGGCGAATTCTACAATTAAATAATGTTTTATTTTTCTAATACATGTATTGATTAATTTTTTTTATGTGTTAATAAACAGGTTGGAACAGTATGGGCAAATTGTTGGTTGGTGAGAGATTTAAATATGCCATTTGGTGGGACAAAGGATTCTGGGATTGGACGTGAAGGTACATCAGACTCTATGGAATTCTTCATGGAACAGAAAACTATTTGTGTTAAATTGTAATTTCAACATATATGATTTGTATTTTAATGCAGAATTGCATACTAACTTCAGTTGTTATNTTTTGGTACTTCCGGGACCAAAACCTGTACCCGGAAGTTACATATTAAACAAAGTTATATGACGTTTCAAACAAAAATTTGAACGTCATAATCCTCAGACGTCATGTTTCGGCGGGAAACGTTATCGAATTGCCGGTTTATCGTGGTTTCTCGTGAGTCACATGACAAGACTTACAGACCCTATTGTTATCATTAAATTTCATTTGTCATTGTCTTAAAAATCAAACGATTTAATTTTTAGATGAACAATGTTTATTAAGTAATTTGATTCTAAATACTATAGCATTGTAAATGGTGACAACAAATACAAAGAAACACTAGTTAAGTGCAAAATTATTATAATGTGCAGGTTATTCAATAATCAACGTAGCGATGTAAATGATATGTATGCAAATGGAAGAATGAAAAGATATTTTCAGTCGGGCTTTCAAGGATTCAACACATTCAAACATGCTTCAAATGAGAAGTTGATTTGCATGGTGGTATGGTTTGTGGTGCATCCTTTACAAGAGACTCCTCCACAGGATAGACTATTAAATAGATTAAATTAATATTAAGTTTGTTGCCTGTAAAACATGCACAATTTATACATATTTTGAATTTTTTGAAATGGAATGAACAAAAACTGTTAGGGTAATGAACAAAAAAATGTAAAGCACATGATATGATGTAATGCTGGGTGTTAAATTGGTTGTATACAAGACTAAATATATTGATATGAAAGCATGGTTTTCATTCATAAATTAATCATGAAGTCCTTCTTCTTTATTCTATTCATGAATGAGTTGGCCACAATTACAAAATTACATGTATATTATATATATATATATTTTTTTATAAATTTGATTGTTGTCCTCAAATATGACTACTGTATCTGCAGTCGATAAAAATATTGTCTCTCCCAAGATTTTGCCATGACACTTGTGCCTTCTTCAGGAGAACTTTATTTTTGGTATTTGAAAATAAATTTCTGCTGAAGAAAGCCAATGTTCGTTGTCGAAAGTTCAGGATATTGCTAAGGTCAACCAAGTGGCAAAACTTTTACTGTTCACACCCCAAGCTTACATTCAAAAACTGGGCCTCCTTCGATTCGTCCAACTCGGGTTAACTTTTACATCGAGTTACATGAGTTGTGGCAATCGAACGATACGAGTTTACTCTTCTAGAGTTAACTCACGTAACTCTTTGAAAAGCAGGGTTGATATCGAGTTAATCTAGGGTTAATATGGCGGCAAAAATCATGATTGCGCATGCGTTAAATTTTCAGAGGACAGATTTGATTGGTTAGTCATTTCCAGAGGGATGGAAGTAAAAAGGCGTAACAGCAACTCTACTCTAGAGCTGTCCCAATCGAAGTAGGCCGTGGTGTTAAAAAGACAACATTGTATACAGTTGTCACTTTTGTCGTTTGATAAGTATATACTGTGGAGTCTTTTTAGGCCGACAAGTCAAAAACAGAATTTAAGCTTGGGTTGTAAATCTTGATTTTGATTTAGTGAAAGTTTTGCCACTTGGTTGACTTAGCAGTATATAGAATTTATGCATCTACCTCAATTTAAGCTCAAAACTTTAAAATACAGGTAAAAAAATTTAGTCAGGTAACATTTTGTTGCCTTTCTTTTTTTACTAATACTTAAATGAACATTTATTTTATGATTTAGGTAATGTTTCTAGCTACAAAATGTATAAAAATGTATACTTGTATGTTCTACCTGTAAACATGATATATGAATTTGTTTTTATAATCTTACCAAAAATCATGATATGACAGTGTCAGTTATACACTGTTATTTTGTTGTATCAAAATCAAATGATCTGTGCCAAATAGTATTTGTATAACAACCTTTCTGATTTATCTGAACATAGCTTCAATACATGTACTCTGTTGTACAAGTCACTTTTAATAGGTATTTCATTAATTGTATATTTTGTGTGGAGATATTCTAGAAGAAACAAAGAAATTCAGTACCACTGAGACAAAATCGGTTATTTTAAATTTTTCTACAATGAAACCTGTCTAAACCAAACCCTGACAAAACTGAAAACCTGTCTTAACCAAACATAATGTGAATACTGTTTCTATCAATTTCTTCAGTCCCAGAGGGGTTTGGTTTAGATAGGTTTCACTGTACTAGTATGTAGATTTTCTAACCCTAGACCATTTGATTATCGCCTTTGTCCTTTTAAAATAGTTTTTTAGATTACTAGTGCCAACCATGTTATGTCTACATAATGTGGCATTGGACGAATTGAAATTAAAGTACTGTATAACAGGTTATTTTAAAGGCTGTAAATTTCATGATCATTTCCAAATAAAGTGTGATTTTATTTTTGTAGGCTGAAATTTTTCTATCATATTTTTCTATATTTTTCAGAATTCAATTTTTGCCAAACCATAATACTCATGAAAAAAGTGAAAATTAAGTACCCATGAATATAACCACTTATGATGTATTGAAAGTCTTTTATGTACTATTATTTATTCTGTCAGTTTTGAAAGAGTTTATTATTCAAATATGGTTTGTTTTTTATTTGCACTAAAGACACATATTTTGCTTTTATTCTAACTGTTATAGTTTATACTAGAATACTATCATTCTTTGTCATTTGTTTGTGTATGAAAGGTGGCAGTGTAAGGTGGTCAGACTTGTATTTACAAATTGATTTTATACATTTAAAAACAGATAAATCAGAGAGGTTTTATGAATGTAAAGTTGCAAATTTAATATTGATGACATTCCATTGAAGGAAGTGAGTTAATGTTACTTTTGAATTGTTTTTAGTAATAGATATAATTATGCAATAGTTACATGTTTTATACACAGATGGATGGAAGAGGTTTATTTTACTCAAATAAAAGGTTCAAATTTTCATGATTTTTTTCCATTTTTAGCACACCTTGCTATGCCAGGGTGAGCTTTTGCCATCACTTGTCGTCCGTCGTCCGTCCGTCTGTCAAAGATCTTCTCAGAAACTACTAGTCCAATTATAACCAAACTTAGACACAATGGTCCTTAGATGGTCTCTTCCAAAAAAGATATACCTAAAGATGGCCGCCAGCAGGGAACATAGTTTTAACATTGGACCCTATGGAAACAACATTTAAAGATCTTCTTCTAAGGAACTACCTGTCCAATTATAACCAAACTTAGTCACAATGGTCCTTAGATGGTCCCTTCCAAAAAAGGTATCCAGCAAGCCGTACCTAATCCAAGATGGCGGCCAGCGGGAACAAAGTTTTAACATTGGACCCTATGGAAAAGACAGTTAAAGATCTTCTTCTCAGAAACTACAAGTCCAATTATAACCAAACTTAGTCACAATAGCTCTTAGATGGTACTTTCCAAAAAAGGTGTCTGGCTGGCAGGTCTGTACCTCATCCAAGATGGCCGCCAGCGGGAACATAGTTTTAACATCGGACCCTATGGAATATACATTCAAAGATCTTCTTCTCAGAACAACTGGTCCAATAACATTCAAAGATCTTCTTCTCAGGAACTACCAGTCCAATTATAACCAAACTTAGTCACAATGGTCCTTAGATGGTCCCTTCCAAAAATGTACCCGGCAAGCCGTACCTAATCCAAGATGGCCGCCAGCGGGAACAAAGTTTTAACATTGGACCCTATGGAAAAGACATTTAAAGATCTTCTTCTCAGAAACTACAAGTCCAATTATAACCAAACTTAGTCACAATGGCCCTTAGATGGTACTTTCCAAAAAAGGTATCTGGCAGGTCTGTACCTCATCCAAGATTGCCGTCAGCGGGAACATAGATTTAACATTGGACCCTATGGAATATACATTTAAAGATCTTCTCAGAACAACTGGTCCAATTAGAACCAAACTAAGCCACAATGGTCCCTAGGTGGTCCCATCCAAAAAATATATCTGACAGGTCCATACCTCATCCAAGATGGCCACCATCTGGAACATAGTTTTTACATTGGCCCTATTGATTTTAAGGGGAACCTCTGCCCAAATTTTTGAACTTTTATTTGAATTGTGGTCTGAATGTTTCAATTGCAGCATTATGTATTAACTTGGTTATAATGGGAACCCCTGCGCAATTTTTTTTTGAATGATGTTGTGTTATGGGTTGTAATGGATGGTGGATCTTTCAGTTGCCATGGAAACCAAACAAGAATACTATAATTTTAGAAAAAAAGTATTCTGCTAAATTTTATGTTTTGTTTTTCCTATTGGAAATGCCTTTTATCTATGTCAGCCATGGTACAGGTGAGCGATACAGGCTCTTGAGAGCCTCCTGTTCATATGAAAATACAATTTTTAGCTCACCTGGCCTAAAAGGCTTATTAGCTATTGCCATCACTTTGTGTCCGTAGTCTGTGATCCTTCATCTGTCCTTCTGTTCATCCTGTGTCCTTCTGTCAACATTTTCAAAAATCTCCTCTGAAACTGCTGGGCCAATTGTAATCAAACTTGGCCTGAATCATCGACAGAGTATGCAGTTTCAAAATTGTGTTCGATTAGTCCAGAGATCAAACAACATGGCCCCTGTTTCTAAAAATAGAACATAGGAGTACATTGCTGTTTTTTTGCATATAACTTAAAATCCTTACAGATATTGAAATCGGACAATGGTAAAAATTATCAGCATGGCAAGATCTACCTGCCCTGCAATTTCGAAAAAAAATCCGAAAACCCGTCTTTGAGTTATTGCCATTTTGCTGCAAAATTTTCAAAATTTTATTTTTTTTATTAAAAAAAAATTTAAGAGATAAAGGCCAACTTAAAATTGTTAAAATGTTCAGTATGTATTTATCTACCCACCTGAAAATTGTAATGAAAATTTCAATACCCATATAGAAGTTCTTGCCCTTTATTGGTAAAATTTTTGAAATGTTTTACATTTTGTCGTATTTCTATACCCCGCCACACATAGTGGCGAGGTATTATGTGATACCCCAAGTCGTGTGTCCGTCGTGTGTCTGTCCGTCCGTCCGTCCGTCCCCCGAAGGTTTCCGACTGATAACTTGTGAACGAAATAACATTAGGTCTTCAAACTTGGTATGTAACTTCTTTACCACAAAACTCAGGCCAAGTTCGATTTCGGGTTCAGAGGGCCAAGGGGTTCTGGAGTTATGCCCCTTGAAACTTTGAAATTTTGCGAATTCTAGGGTTTCCGACTGATAACTGTGAATGAAATAATGTATTGTCTTCAAACATGGTATGTAACTTGTAAACCACAAAACTCAGGCCAAGTTCGATTTCGGGTTAGAGGTCTAAGGGGTTCTGGAGTTATGCCCCTTGAACTTTGAAATTTTGCGAATTTTAGGGTTTCCGACTGATAACTTGTGAATGAAATAATATATTGTCTTCAAACTTGGTATGTAACTTGTATACCACAAAACTCAGGCCAAGTATGATTTTTGGTTCAGATGTCCAAGGGGTTCTGGAGTTATGCCCCTTGAAACTTTGAAATTTTGTGAAACGTGGCGGGGTATCATGTAATGCACCATTACTTTTTTTTCAAAAATACTTTGAGATAGAGGTCAAGTTTGAATAGCGATTGAGAAGTACAATTTCTACACATATATATGACAGGTTCACAACTTATCCAAGTGGTAGTCGCCAGGGAATACAGCTTAACATAGGACCCTATGTGAAAATTTTGTAAATTGAAAATGCCTGAAAACCGTTTCTTACATCATTTTGATATTAATTAGGCATGGTGACATGATGGTCATCAAACAAATGTATGATTGTAGTGCGAATCACATATACCTCCTGCTGATCTTAGTTTAACATTGGAGCCTATGGGAAAATGTTTTGAATAGCTAAATACTTAAAACCGTTGATATATCGAGTCGATTAACAAGTCTTGGTAACATGATGGTGAATAAAAGGATATGGAGTAAATGCACATGAGACAAAGTCTCTACAAATACATGGTAAAAACAAGCAAAGGAACAACGCTTTTATTGTTGTTATTCATCTTGAAGTCACCATGAGGCCTTCAACAATGAGCTTTGCTCATACCTCATGGTAAGTTCAAGATGTCACCTAGCAGCGGTTTAAGCGGAATTCTTTGCTAATTGTCGAGCAACGCTACATCCATGTCTTCATTGGTCATGGATGCGGGATTGTCAACTACCAAATTTTATATATTTGTACAGTTCACTGCCAGCAGGCACCATAGCTTAACATAGGACCCTATGTGAAATATTTGTATGAAAATTCTTGAAAACCGTTTCTTACATCATGCTGATATTAATTAGGCATGGTGACATGATGGTCATCAAACAAATGTATGATTCTAGTGCCAATCATAAATCCAAAATGGCTGCTCCTGTAGATACTAGTTAAATTTGCCCCTATTGGAAAATGTTTTGAGTAGCTTAATTCTTGAAAACCGTTCATATATTAAGTTGATTAACAAGGCTTGGTACTATTGATGGTCACCTACCAAAAATTATATATTTGTACCGTTCACAAATTCAAAACGGCTGCCAGCAGGCACAATAGTTTATCATAGGATCCTTTGGGAAAATATTCTTAATTGTAAATTCTTGAAAACTATTTCATACATCATCAAGTTGATATTAATTATGCATTGTTTCATGATAGTCATCAAACAAATGTATGCTTTAAGTGCAGATCATAAATAAAAGATGGCTGCTTTTATACTAGTTTAACATTGGACCCCATGAGAAAATGTTTTAAATTGCTAAATTTCATAACCATTTCATATATCAAATTGACTACTGTGAAATCATTTTTATTCGTGGTGTACCGTGGAGTACCAATTTTCGTGGTTTTCGTGGGAGTCCCAAAACTACGAATTCAAATACTCAACGAAATATGACTTCGTTGATGCAAGCCTCAAAAGGAGATTGAATGAACATGATGAAGGACCCAATCCAAGAAGACATGACTCTTCAAGTACAAACCTTACACCTGTACCTGGGCACAACAAAACCTGTTGTATCAAAAATGCTAGATATGCATGCACTCTACCCACGAAATTAAATGAATTCACAGTAATAAGGCTTGTTAACATGATGGTCATCTACCAAATTGTATATATTTGAACCTTTTGCAAATCCAAAATGGTTGACTGAAGGCACCATAGTTTAACAAAGTACTCTATGGGAATATGTTGTAAATTGCAAATTCTTGAAAACCGTTTCATATATGAAGTTGATATTTACTAGCTCATTGTTGAAGGCCTTATGGTGACCTCAAGATGAGGAACAACAATAAAAGCGTTGTTCCTTTGCTTGTTATACCCAACGCAACGAAGGTGCGGAGGGTATATAGTTTTTGACTGGTCCGTCCGTACGTCTGTCCGTCTGTCATCACTAAGGGGGTACATAATTTGTCCGGATAACTTCTCCTACAGTTATTAAGATAGAAAGTTTTAATTTTGCAGGTTTATTGTGCATATATATATATCAAAGATGTGTATACTACTTTGATTTTGATTTTATATAATTTTTTACAAAAATACACATTTATGAACTTTGTCATTTTTATGCATAATGTTGCTTATAGGGTAGATCATTTGTCCGGATAGCTCCTCCTAGTTTTTGTTTTGCAGATATGTTTTGCATATATCAAAGATGTGCATGCTACTTTGATTTTGATTTTTGATTATTTTTGACAAAAATACACATGGATTAACTTTGTCATTTTTATGCATAATATTGCTGGTTACTTCGTTTGTCCAATTTAAAGATAGGAGGCTTTTATTTTGCATGTTCATTGTGCATATGTCAAAGATGAGCATGCTACTTGAATTTTGATTTTTGATCATTTTTGACAAAAGTACACATTAATGAACTTTGTCATTTAATGCATTAAGATGATTGCTTATGATTGATTGATCATTGCTTGTAGGGTACATCATTTGTCCGAATAACTCCTACTGTTTTTAAGAAAGGAAACTTATTTTTCAGGATGATTGTGCAAATAGCTACAAGGTTTTCGATTTTTGAAAATTTTTGACAAAAATACACGTTGAAGAACTTTGTCATTTTTATGCATAACCTTATAGGGCACATCTTCATTTTATGCATAATATAGCTTATAAGGTATAAAGATGTGCATATGCTACTTGAATTTTGATTTTTGATAATTTTTGACAAAATTCACATTCATGAACTTTATCATTATATGCACAACATTGCTTATAGGGTATAGCATTTGTCCGAATAACTCCTCCTACAGTTTTGAAGAAGGAAGCTTTTATTTGTCAGGATGATTGTGCATATATCAAAGATGAGCATGCTACAAGGCTTTTGATTTTTTATCATTTTTGACAAAAATACATTGATGAACTTTGTCATTTTTTTATGCATAGTGTTTCTTATAGGGTACATCATTTGTCCGGATTACTCTTACAGATAGGAAGTTTTTAACTTGCAGGTTGATTGTGCACATATCAAAGATGTGCATGGTACTTTGAATTTGGTTTTGGATAATTTTTCAGAAAACTACACATTGTTGAATTTCGTAATTTTTATGCTTTTCCTACAGTTTTTAAGGTACCAAATTTTTATTTTGCAGATTGATTGTTTATATATCAAAGATGTGCATGCTACTTTAATTTTGATTTTTGCCCACTTTTTACAAAAACATGCATTGTTGAACTTAGTCATTTTTTGTCGAGATAATGCTTAAAGGGTACATCATTTGTCCGGATAACTCGTCTTATAGTTTTTAAGTTAGGACGTTTTTATTTTGCAGATTGATTGTGCTTACCTTGAAGATGTGCATGCTACTTCGATTTAGATTAATATGCTGATATTTTTTACAAATACATGCATTGTTGAACTTAGTCATTTTTTGGTCCAGATAATGCTTATAGTGTACATCATTTGTCGGGATAACTCCTCCTACAGTTTTTAAGGTAGAGGTTTTTATTTTGCAGATTGATTGTGCATTTATTCAAGATATGCATGCTATTTCGATTTTGAGTTTTGCCTATTTTTCACACAAACATTGCATTTGTTGAACTTATTTGTCATTTTAGGCGAGATAATGCTGATATGGTATACCATTTGCCAGATAAAGAGATCTACTTGGATTTCCATTTTTGATAATTTTTAGATAATGCAGGATTATCCGATATGTTGGGGCGTGGGGTATGTGAGGTTGCTCACTATGGTTCCTTAATTTTTAACCATGTTTTTGTAGAGACTTTGTCTCATGTGCATTTACTCCATATCCTTTCATTCACCATTTTAAAACAACTGCTTTAATGTCCCTTTGTGGAAAGTTGAGGCATATTATTTGACAGTCTGTTAATCTGAGTGTGTATCTTCTATTTGTCCACCAACGTCAAGATACATAGTGTCTATATTTCAGGAATGTGCATTTGGAAAAAAAATTGATTTTGGTGCATTTTTGAGAAAAATATGAATTGCTGAACGAAATGTTTTGGGGAAATAGACCATAAAAGGTACACGATTTATCTATCCAACTCTTTTAAAGATTTCTGAAATGAAGTCTTTATTCCCCAGATGATTTGTTCTAGTTCAGAAAAAAGACCGTAAGCTAGCCAAGTCTTTTAATTTCAAATTTTAATTATTCTTAATTTAATTTCCGTTAAATAGATATATAAATGATGTTCTTTTTGTTAAACAATCTTCAATTAAATGATAACTTTCATGTTACAGAGCAAAAATAATGTCTCAAAAACTTAAACAGCGAGTTGCAATTGTTTCTACAGTAGTTTTACTGTTATTTACTTGATTTGACAGATATTAACAATGTTTCTATGTCACAAATAAGAATAGACATCTTTGACTAGATTCAGAGTTTATTACTGAATTGACAAACGGACTATGAAAAATTTACCTTTAAATGGTAGTATGACATTCCCTGTTTTCAGAGGGGGTTCACACTGAAACTGTTTTAATTTGTTTTCTTGATGTCTTTTATATGCCTCTGTTTTATTTAGTTTTGCCTCAGTTGATGATGATTGTGATACCGATTTGTCCTTGTAATTGTCCGAAACATGCACTGTACTTGTCATCATGTACACCAATATGGTTGATATGGGACATGTTAGTAAGCAGGAATGGACTTTTAACCATTCTACCTGACCAAGTTCCTTATGCGTAAAATGGAGGTCACTGTCGTAATCCTAAGTATGTATTACAGTTGCCATCCCACACCAATATGTTTGATATGAGACATTCTAGTACAAATACCGTTTTTTGTACAGGAATATTGAATCATTTTGTCGGGAATTACTGATTTTGGATTATTTAGCAGAATACATCGGGAAACAAATATCGTAGCAAACATTGAAAATCCAAACACGTGGTAATTCAAATTTAAAACAAATTTGGACAATATTACAAAAACCAATCAAACTAGAGGTGGTGCCATCAGAAATGTAGGCCATCCCCGCACTCCCTGTTTGGAAAAATAGTTGTTATAGACCCTGGGCGTAATTGTCCTCAACAAGTTGGAATTCAAATTATGGATAATCACTATTTTTACTAAAAAAGAATACAATGATATATGGTTGCTTGGAAGAATTCTCCAAAATATGAGGTCATCATTGTTTTGGGTCGTTTTAACCTGGATATGGGATATTGTCTCCTTGACATTTACCCCATTTCCTTTCTTTTTCATATAAAGACTGTCAGGAAGTTTACTGAAGTTGGAATCCAATATTTTGGAAAAACCAATTGGTGAAAATTTTCTCTTTATTCGAACAAATTATCAAGGCATGGTTGGTAGGTAGAATTTAAAAAAAATATGTAGTCTTTGAGACTTTCAGGACTTTAATCAAAATTGGAATCAAAATTTTGGGAATCCAATGTATGAAAATATTTGTTCAAAACAAAACAAATTCTAAAAGTATGGTTGCTAGTAAGAATTAAAAAATAAATAAATAAATAAATGGCCTTTGAGACTTTCAGGAAATTTACCAAAGTAGGAATTAAATATTTTTGAAATCCAATTGATGAAAATAATTGTTGTAATTGAAACAAGTTCTAAAAGTATGGTTGCTAGCTAAAATTTCAAAAAAGTGGTGTTTGAGCTCTTCGGGATATTTACCAAAATTTGAATTACATTTCAGAATTGTAAGTATTCATAACTTTATTTTTTTCGAGACACTTCCAAAATATATGAGATCATATGCTAAAATTTAAAAAATAATGATGTTTGACATTTCCAGGAAATTTACCCAAGTTCGAACCGGAATCAAAATTCCAGAAGCTTATTGCACATCTGCAGACTATATGCTACAATTCTATAACAAAATTAAATCTATAAATCCAAAAATGCAGGAGGAGTTCCACTGACAAGCTCACATGTGTCAAAATTGACATTTTGGGGCTTCTTGCTTGCACCAAGATCAATATAAAAAATCCGAGAGCTTATTGCGCATCTGCAGCATATATGCAACAATTCTATAACAAAATTCAATACAAAAACCAAAAAATATAGGAGGCGGCCCACTGACAAGCTCACATGTGTCAAAATCGACATCTTGGGGCCTCTTGTTTGCACCAAGAGCAATATCAAAAATTCGAAAGCTTATTTGCATCTGCAGCATAAATGCAACAATTCTATAACAAAATTAAAACACTAAATCCAAAAATGTAGGAGGACTTCCACTGACAAGGTTCATCTAACGGACAGACGGACAGACGAACGGACGAACTGACGGGACCAAAACAATATCCCCGCATTTAAATCAGAAAAGTGCGGGGATAATGAGCAAAAATGATCAAGAACGCCATAAAACTAACGCTAAAACGGTGTGAACTCCTACACAGAAGCCGTGTGAACCCCTACACACAAGCCACGTGAACCCCTACCGACAAGCCGCGTGAACCCCTACAAATACTGTACGTATCATCAGGTGCTCCGGAGGGTTTTACAATTACCTGAAGACTTTACAATTATGCTAGTCGCTCATTGATAATGCCGATGTCTACTGAAATCCATGACGATTCTTTACCAAACCCTTCGGGAAGTTTTGAATTTGATTATTTTTCCGTAGTGCGACAGTGTTTTACCAGCAGACTGGACTCCTTGAGCTAGCCGGCAGTTTAGCGTCCAGCACTCCTTGACCCATCTTTCTAAATTACGTTTTCAAGATTGTGGTCTTGGAGTTAGTGTTCTACCTGTATTGGGTTTTATTTCTATGTTTATTACACTATATGGAAACGGGAGAGAGAAAAGGGAGGTTTGGGTACCTATAAACCGGTTCAACCCTACCACTGGCTGTTGCTAGTGCCAGTACCAAGTCCGGCTATCCTGAGTTAATATCGTTGTCTATGTTTGTCTTTTGTCATTTTTTTTTTGTTTTTGTTTTTCTTGTGCAGTTCCCTGGTGGATGGTGGCATGTGTAAGTGATTCCATTTATCTTTTCTTCATTAACATAACTGAATGTCCAAAAACTGTTTGGCCAAAGAGATCGGAAACTGTTTTGGGATGAATTTAGGAGATGGGTGGTGAATAAGCTTATGATTATTGATGTATGGGAAAAAAAACAAAACAAAACAAAAACAAGAGAAAAACAAAAAAAAAACAAAAAACAAAAAATAAAAAACAAAACAAACAACAACAAAAAATCTTGAATATTTTGTCTTAAAAAATAACAGCATACAAATGACACATTGACTTATGTTACACATATAAGTATGACTTAGAATGATTGGCCACATAACATTTATGCTTGCTGGTTGAGTAATGTAGGACAATAGATATATTAAAGAAAAAAAATATGAATAAGTGATGGCAGACTGCAATATTTCAATCACTACCATCTTTTTCTTTTTTTTAGAATAAAACAAGAAAGGATATTAAGTTGAAGTGTTTAATGTTAATGATATTTATTTAACACAAATTTTAATCATAGTCTTGATGAAAAGATTTTTTTTCTTTGCTGTTTTGATGAAAATTGCTTTTATGAATATATGAAACAAAGTTGATTATACCTTTTTCATCAGCCCATGTTTGAGAGCTTAAGACTTTTTGAAAAATTAAAAGCAAGATCACAGAACAATTTTTATTATAATTATGTATTGCCATCAACTTCCAAGGCAGTACAAATTGTGCTTTCAATAAACTACATTGTATTTGTAAAACCTTTCTGCCAAAATGCAAAACTAAAAAACATCCAATTAAAAATACTAGAAATTTGAAAATCCGTCCAATTGAAATGCGTCCAAATTTCATGACTTATTTCGCCATATTAGACAAACATTAATATTCGAAATACCTTATTTTTATTTACAAATGACACCTCATCATATGTTGCAATTTTTAAAATGAAAACGCGTTCATTATTGTGTTTTTTCTTTATCCTCTCTTTCTTTTTATTTTTTCTATGCATAGTACTTGTTTCATAAAATAGGAAGTGCAATAAAATAAAATTACACAAAAATAAATAGAACAGTCTAATCTGATTTTTGTAATTGCATATTTATTAATGTGTTTCATCTCTGGATATAATAGATGCATACCAATTCAGGCTATCCGGAGTTTCTATCGTTGTTTACGTTTGTCTTCTGAAACATGGTAGGGTTGATACAGTCCACCAGCAGAGGCATAGACCCATTGGTAATAAATAACAAAATACCGAAGTTACTGTTAATTTATTTTCTGCATTTCGGCAACTTATGTCTCATCAGTGCAGATCGAACCAAAACATTTGGAAATCCATTAACCGAAAAACGTGTCATAGCTGATCGAGAACACATAACCAAAAGGATCTAAATAGGAACGCAAAATTCAGCGAAGGACGACCTATGCATGAGGGAGGTACTCCTCAGTTTTAAACAAAATTTTGTAAAATTTAGATATTGCAAGATATTGCAATAAAATCGGTTTTCGGGTCAGCAATGATGTACTGACTGCAAGAGTGACATCAAGTGCTCCGGAAGAGTTATCATTGTCAGTGAGCCAATTCAGGGCAAAATCAAAGTCAACATCGGTACTGACAAATTCGGGAAAACAAGAATCTGACAAAAAATATCCGTTCTCATACGTGAAACTGACATTTCATATGTATAATGACGTAGTGACAGCCATTGAATTTTAAGGAACGAAACTAACAAAGGATGACCAAAACCCCGACATAGCAGTTTAGAGAGTACTTTATCTCATTTCACAAGTCCCTGTACGAATTTCAGTTCTATAATAACGAATCAACTTTGAAATATACACTGCATACTCTGTAGGAATTTAGTTATCTTAATGCTTAGAAAGGGAAAGTTCATAATTAGGAAATTAAAATCACCAAGTTTTTCATATTGCTTAGAATTCAAATGTATATAATCGCAAAACAAACGGTCAATGGATATCCAGCCTCGGAATTAATTACTATCTCTTTAACTTTAAGCTCACTTGTGGTAAATCCTTTACAAATTTTCTTTAAATTTTCTTCTGGTATAAGAGAAAGTATATCTTTATTGGCAGTTGAAATTATTAGTGTAATGTGTAAGCTTTTGAAAAAACCTTACTTCATAAGAATGTAGGACAAGGTCAGCTAAAAAGTGGTACAACGGTTCTTCCAATTGCATTTCCTAATGTTCTTTGAAAACTGCCGCCCCAAATTTGACGAAAATGTTTCCGATAAAAAAGTTTTATCTCTAATGTATAAGATTTGTAAAAACCTTACTTTATAAGATTGAAGGACATGGTCAGCTAAAAAGTGGTACACAGTTCTTCCAATAGCAATCCCTAATGCTCTTTGAAAACTGCCGCCCCAAATTTGACGAAATTTTCCGATAAAAAAGTTAAGCGTCACGTCATTTCCTGTGTATTTACTAAAAAACACTGAAAGTATGAAAAGTACTGAAAAGAATTCGACAAGTCTCAACTTGTCTGAAAATAACTAAAGTAGTCTCAACCAAAGTCTGATTCCGACTGAAACTAACTAAACCAGTCTCGACCTGTCTCGACTAGTTTGGACCTGAACAGATTTAGACTGGCCGAGACAGGTCGAGACTGGTTCAGTAAATTTCAGACTGAATCAGATTTTGGTCGAGACTACTTCAGGTGTTCAAATTAAAACTGGTCGAGTCCTTCTCAGTACTTATCAACACAAAAAGAGCCCGTTCCAGACTTTTTGTGTTTTATAGTGATTTTTGTTTGATTCAGTTAGTTTTCTTTCACAAAATATGTTGTATCTTTTTCTATAACCAAAACGGAATGTCTGCACTCTTCGTTTTTGACACACACACATTTATCGGGTAGGAAATTATTGTTTTTACTTCATTGGTATTATGCAGAGGGGTTGTTAAAGAGTAAAAAAAAATAAAAGCTTGAGTAATATGACAATAGGCGGGATTGTTTTGATTGAAGGAAGCTGTTCAAGATCTCAAGAGTTTTAAAGGATCCAGTTCTTATCCAAGCCCCTGGCAGAATAGGGTTAATTGATAAGACTGCTAATTGATTTTATTAGAAAAAATAAAATTGTTCAAATAGTCGTATGTACAAAATGTTCTGCAAATTAAACACTTCCAAGCAAAAAAGTACATGTCAGGATGACAAACACTGTACTTAAGACAAACGGACAAGGTTAAAATATTATGCTTTTCGTTGGTGTTCTTAAGATTTCAAATAGCATAAGTTGCTAACTTGAATGGTGAGAGTTTAATTGAAATCTGATAGTATACTGCCGCATAGATACTACATAAATCTGTATAACCAGATGTCCAGATACTGATTATATATTTCCAGTAGATCACCTTGTTTTTTTTCTTGGGAGAAAATCTAGAAAGGAGTGATGATTAAGCAATTAATTTCTTAAGTATGGGAAAATTTTTCTCAGTACTTGGACGAACTGTTTTCACCATTTTCTATGCTATTTTATTAAAAAACAAACCAAAAAAAAAAACCCCAAAAACAAAAAAACTTGTTTTTTTTATCAGAAATTAATATTTTGAATACTCTTTTCTAGAAAAATAGCAACATACAAATAAAGCAAATGAAGATTTGACGATGTATATCGGTTTAAATTGTTAAAGGGACAAAACATGACTGACTGAGGCTTAAAAATAACTCAGAATAATTGGCTACACATTTAAAGATCGCTGGCTCAGTAATATGATACAAAGGAAACATCACAACAAAATAAGACAAATAAGGATTGGCAGTTAGATTCTAACAATTCCATCAATAGAACCTTTTTTTATTTTACTCAGGATAAAAATTAACAACCAAGTAAGTAAGTTATTTTGTTAAATGCTATAGATTTATTGACATCACATTAAATGATATAGATTTATTGACATCACATAAATGATATAGATTTATTGATATCACATTATTCACAGTAAGTTCGGTATTTAGTTATATGATAAAGATTTATTGATATCACATTAAATGATAAAGATTTACTGACATCACATAAAATGCTATAGATTTATTGACATCACATTAAACACATTAAATGATATATATTTATTGAAATCACATTAAATGATATAGATTTATTGACATCACATTAAATGATATATATTTATTGACATCACATTAAATGATATATATTTATTGACATCACATTAAATGATATAGATTTATTGACATCACTAAAAAAATTATTGTAGTTCTCATGAAAAGATGTTTGTTTTCCTATGCTATTTTGGTGAATATTGGGTGCCTAAATATGCACAAATCATCGCTGTTTTTTTTTCAACAGCCCATTTTTGAGAGCTTAAGAATTATCAAAAATTAATAGTGGATTCACCGAGAAAATGGCTCATTTTAAACTTTTATATTCTACTTTTTGATAAAATCATAATACCATATTTGATTAGATAAGGCACATCGTGATGGATATTTATTTCTCAAATAAATTTAAAATAATTCTTATTTTTGGAAATATTTGATTGAAGAGAGCTTTTCAAGATATTAAGAATTTTAAAGAATCTACTTCTGATCAAAGCCGCTCGCAGAATAGGGTTCATTGTGAAGACTTATAATTGCTTTGATTAAAAAAACACGCATTTTTTAAACAATTGTATACAAAATGTTTTGCAAATGAAACTTCCATGGAAAAAGGTACATGTCACGATGACAAACAATGTACTATTTAGACAAACTGACAGTCAGAATGACAAGGTTAAAATAATATGCTTTTCTTTGATGGGCTTAACATTTCGATAACATAATTTGCTGACTTGAATGGTGAATTGTATACTGCCCAATATATACTACATTAATCTCTATTTTTGGAAGCCCAGATACTGATTATTTGGTTCCAAAAGATTATCCACATTTATTTCTGTAATGAAATCTGGAGAGGAGTGTTGATGTATCATTCTATTATTGAAGTATGGAAAAGTTTTACAGAGTATTCGACCAAACAGTATTTATGATTTTTCTACTATATTTAAAAAAAATGCTTTATTTTGTATCACAAATTGATATATTGAATAACATTTCCTTGAAAAATAACAACATACAAATAAAAATTTGACGAATTGCATTTATATCGGTTTCATTTGTTGAAAGGACTAAAGATGACTGAGATTTAAAAATAACTAAGAATAATTGGCTACACATTTAAAGTTTCCTGGTTCAGTAATACGACACAAAAGATATATCGGCACAACAAAATAAGACGAGTAAGGATTGGCAGTTAGATACCAACAATTCCATCGATAGCACCATTTTCTTCTAATCAGGATATATTAACAACGAAGTAAGTTGCATTGTTAAATGCTATTATAAATGATATAAAATTATTGCTATCACTAAAAAAAATCTTTTTCTAGTTCTCATGAAAGATGTTTGTTTTCCTTTGCTTTTTTGGTGAATAGTGGGTGCCTACATTGCTGTTTTTGGACAGCCCATTTTCGAGGGTTTAAGACTAACGAAAATTCTAATATGACTCTCTTCTTTCGCTTTGGAAACAAAGCTATGTTCTAATTCCAACAATATTGTTTAGCACATGCATATATTTTATTTACAAAAGGACATTCGTAATGTTCAATTTTACATTTTAGTCATTCAATATTCATTTTATTTTTTGTAAATAACGTTTTAAATAATGAATCATCAAAAAATCAACATCAAATAATGACAAGAATAGAAATTTACAACAGTTACTAAATTTACAACTCGGAACTGAAATTGACATTACCGTAACCTAGCAATGAATGTGTTGTTGTTATGAAATCCAAACTGTGTTGCATATCATGCTCTACGATTTAAATATAAAATTTTTAATTGGTAACGTTAATAAAATTATAAATATGAGTTTTATTCTTTTTTTCCTTTTTTTTTTTTTGCTTCAAAAATAACACAACTAAGCAGTCATATAAAACAGAAATACAACCAGCTCACACTTATTACCGCTTCGATTTTAAAATATCCGTATTTTATATGATTTATAACAGATTATTTGTATTAATTTACAAGCTTATGAGCCACTTGTTTTGATAAAACAATGAATATAGATTTCTCTATGTCCATTTATGTGTGTTTGTATGCAGTTTTCTTACATATTTCAATTCTAGTGCAAAACCCAATATTGCTTTCTAAGAGCCGCTTCGAATATTCAAAACTCTTGTTAAGTAAATTAGAATCGAAATAGATTATTGCAATTGGGCTCTATGCGAATTAGAACATGATCAGACCTTATATTTGTCTGCATTTTATACCTCGCTATCGCTCGGTATAAAATATTGACAAATATAAGGTCTGCCCATGTTCTAATTCGCATAGAGCCCGCTTTCAATAATCTATTTCTTAATTAAAAGTTGAGTCATTGAGCAAATTGCTCATTTTTAACTTTCATATTCTACGTTTTGATAACATCAACATTGATTTCGTAAAACGATATTTTGACAAGTAAAGAACCTCGTGATGAATAATTATTTTTCAAATATTTTTTTTTTTTGGCAGTTTTTAATTTCATTTCCCTCTCTAAACATTTCTTTATTCGTTACATTCGTAATACATTTTTCATAGATAAGACATAGTAAAATTATAACTTTATTCGAAAATCTCAGAAACGGTAAACAAGGGGTTTGTCTTTTTTCTAATGTTACATTTACGATAAAAGGGAAAATACCTAAATCAAAAATTTTATTTGAATTTGTATTATTCATCGCATTTTAGAAATATATTTCATTTAAAAATAAAAAGACACACACACATTCTAAGCCATAGATTGCGTGTATTTTTATTGAAATTCAGCGCTGTTGAATACATAGGCTAACAAATAGGGAAGCAGAAATGAAGAAAGAGGAATAACAAATTAATAAAAAATCACGGCGATTCATATTCTACACGAATTAAGAAAACATGACAAGGAAAAATCAAATAAACAAAAATAAACAAAAATGAACAAGCAAAAGCAGTGCGAATCCCTACAAAACAGGAGGTATCAACAGGAGCTCTGGAAGGGTAAGCATAATCTGTTAATGGCGTGGTACCAATCTCATTGCCAGTGTCATATTCTGGTAATGCACTCTAGATAAACACAAAAAATATCTATTCTTATCTGTAAAATAGAAACTTTGTAACGGTCTGTCAAATCATGGTGACGACCATAGAACTTCTGTTGTGACAATTGCAACCGTGACTGAATATACCTTGATGAGACTGTAATTTGGCTCTGTTGACAAAATCGCTATACAAACTACAGGCACAATAATAGCAAATGCGTGTAAAATGTAAATCCCATATGCCGTAAATGAGGGAATAAAGCTGCTCAAAAACAGGAGGTTATCTTTTGGAAAGTCGAGTCATCACGCTTGTTGTAAAGTTTTGTTTTCAGATGTCCAGAGTTGTCAGTGTATATGTATAGTTCCAGGTATGATGCTGATGATGATGATGGTGTATCAATGGTCTTTTTGATTTCGAGTTCATGTGTATATAAGATGAAAGTTACCCTGGAATTTAGGATTGTTTTATGAAAAAAAAATTATCTATTTAACGGAAGCAGAAATTCTACAAAAAAGGTATCAATCTATTCCAGCATTGTGATGACATCCTCTTCTGGGTACTTTTTATATGAATCAGTGTGATGTTTAACAAAATAAGCCCTAAAATAGGCCCAAATAGGCTCCTAAAATAAGTCCTGACTACAGACGACATTGCAATAATTTTACTAAATTGTGAACCTTTGAGTTTTATGTAATAACATACTTATGGGAATCATTAATATTTCAAAATCTGAAATAACAAAACCATTTTTTACGGTAATTTAACATAGATTTAAGCATTGCTGATTTCATGGTCCACATTGTGAGACAATTTATACAATCTCTATCGTCTATTCATTTCATGTATTCTTTCGTAATACTATTTATATCCTTTTGTGCTGAATGTGCTGAATGTGTCATGTATTCATGGAGTCATGGAAATGTTGAGTCATGTGACTGTAATATAAACTTCATGATTAATGGCTATAGATCTTAAACTGATATTCAATATTGCATAAAATTATTAAATGCATATATACACAAAGAAATGACGAAATGTCAACTTTTTTTCTACACTAGAATTTGGAAATGACAAATCTACTTTTTCAAAATTTTTGATTTATGTATTCTGTGTATTGTGGTTTTGAGTTATTTTATGTGTTAACATACACCTACCGAAAATTTGATCTGCACTACTAGAACATCTTTGAAGCAATCATGCTTCTAAATTTTGTTAATCACGTATAACCCTGAAATGGGTTAAGAGTTAACTGATAAAAATCCGTTCAATAAAGTTAAGAGACTATTTACGGGGTTTTCTAGAATCAGACTTAGACCCCTATAGTATTTACAATTAATTTAATTAAGTTCACCATGGCTCTTTCTTCTTAGAGCCCGAATTCAGCCATTGAAATAAAGTTGCCTATTAGTTTATATTTTCTCGTTTTTAGCTCACATGGTTAATGCCAGGGTAAGCTTTTGCCATCACATTGCGTCCGTCGTCAGTCCGTCAGTCCGTCGTCCGTCCGTCCGGCGTAAACTTTTCATAAAAAGATCTTCTCCTCTGAAACTGCTTGGCCAATTGGAACCAAACTTGGCCACAATAGTCCTTGGGGGTCCCTTACAAAAAAGGTGTTTTTTTTAAGTCCGCGCGATATCCAAAATGGCCGCCAGAATGAAACAAAGTTTTAACATTGGACCCTATGAGAAAACACATTCAAAGATCTCTTCCTCTGAAACTACTGGGCCAATTGGAACTAAACTTGGCCACAATAGTCCTAGGGTGGTAACTTGCAAAAAAGGTGTTTTTCAGGTCAGCGCGATGTTCAAGATGACCAACAGCGGGAAACATAGTTTTAACATTGGACACTATGGGAAAAAAACATTCAAAGATCTTCTTCTCTGAAACTACTGAGCCAATTGTTGCCAAGCTTGGCCGCAATAATCCTTTGGTTGTCCCTTACAAAAAGGTGTTTTAAGGATCGTGCTACACCCAACATGGGCGCAAGCGGGGGACATAGTTTAAACATTGGACCCTATGGGAAAACACAATCAAAGATCTTCTCCTCTGAAACTACTGGGCTACTTGGAACTAAACTTGGCCACAATAGTCCTTGGGTGATCCCTTACAAAAAAGGGTTTTTTTTAAAGATCACGCTACATCCAAAGTGGCCGCCAGCAGGAAACATAGTTTTAACATTGGCCCATATGGGAAAACACATTCAAAGATCTTCTCCTCTGAAACTACTAGGCCAACTGCATTCAAACTTGGCCAGAATAGTCCTTAGGTGGTCCATTGCAAAAAAGGCGTTTTTCAGGTCAGCGCGGTATTCAAGATGGCTGCCACCGGGAAACATAGTTTAACATTGGACCATATGGGAAAACACTTTCAAAGATCTTCTCTGAAATTACTCAGCCAATTGGTACCAAACTTGGCCACAATAGTCCTTGAGTGGTCCCTTACAAAAACGTGTTTTTCAGGATCGCGCTACATCCAACATGATCGCCAGCAGGAAACATAGTTTTAACATTGGACCTATGGGAAAACGAATTCAAAGATCTTCTCCTCTGAAACTATTGGGCAAATTGGAACCAAATTTGGCCACAATCGTCCTTGGGTGATTTCTTGCAAAAAAAGTGTTTTTAAGGTCAGCTCGAAATCCAAGATGGCCGCCAGTGGGAACATAGTTTTAACATTGGACCCTATGGGAAAACACTTTTAAAGATAAGGCCAGTGCGATATTCGAGATGGCTGCCAGCGGGAAACATAGTTTTAACATTGGACCATATATAGAAATACTTTCAAAGATCTTCAGAATCTACTGAGCCAATTGGTACCAAACTAAGCCACAATATTCCTTGGTTGGTCCCTTACAAAAAAGGTGTTTTTCAGGATCGCGCTACACCCAACATGGCCGCCAGCAGGAAACATAGTTTTGGACCCTATTGGAAGACACATTCAAATATCTTCACTTCTGAAACTACTGAAATGGAACCAAAATTGGTCAAAATAGTCTTTATGTGGACCTTTAAAAAGAAAATTGTTTTTTTAGGTTAACACTTTATCCAAGATGGTTGCCAGCAGGGAACATAATTGAACATTGGACCTCATTGGGACACACTAATAGAGGTCTTTCCCCTTAAACTTATCAGGCATATTGGAACTATAGTTTAACTGTATATATGGGCTCTTTAACATAAAATGTCTATGTTAATCAAGTGCTAGGTGAGCGATACAGGCTCTTGAGTGCCTCTTGTTAGGATTGTAATTGGTTTTGACAAATCGTAGAAATTGGTAAATTTCAAACATTTCAACCATTTATTTCAAGGGACTTTTTTTCATAGTTGGATATCGAATAAAGTCTTGACAAACTATATACTATGAGAAAAAAAATGTTGAAGGCCTAACATGACTTCAGGATGAAGAACAACAATACAAACGTTGTTCCACCTCTTGGTTTTACCATAAATTGTAGAGACACGTTTCGTGTGTATCTATTCAATATCTTTTTCCACATTTTTACAAATGTTTTGATTCCATTTGCACTTTAAAAGAGATATTAGTTATCAAAATGGCTATATGAAGAAAGTGAAATTATAGTAACTTCGTTATCAAATAATTGTTTTGACCTACACCTCGAATTTGAAGAAAATGGTCATCTAAGTCTTATAATTTACTACAAAAGAGACAATTTTAATAAAGAAAATTATCAATTTCTCCAACATGGACAATAATATTCAAGCTTGTCCTGCTTACGGAGTGTTTCACAGTTGATTCGTTGCCCGAGACCTAGAACAAATTATAAGACTTTCTCATTAGACAGTTACCCCCCGTTACCACCTGAATAATCAGGGATTAAAAACATTCGTCTCATACAATCATGAAACAATTCTTTAACAGATATCTGTCTTTTATGATAAAATTTGAAGTTTCGGTCCGAACTCTGATTCAAAATTCTTTTTTACTTAGTGCTGGAATGATCATTTCTGTTAACTGTATACGACCTTTCAACCTTGCAATTGCTGTTGAGTTGCTACCGGACACTACCGCACTAGAAGGGAACGTTTGGCACGCAAAAAAAACCAACAGATTTACCACCATTTCTTTCGAAATTCTTGTACCAAGTCAGGACTATTGCGGTCGAGAATTTTTCGGTAGTTTCCATCTGATTTGTCTTTTTGTCTTATGAAGTCCGGCTCTTGACAACTCTGTTTGGTAATTTTGTTATTATCCGAATTTATTGTTGTTTTTGACTGGAGCTTGTCTCTTCCTCCATTGCGGAGTCCGTAAAAAAGATTCCCCGTCCGACAGATGTATATTGTCTATACATTCTAATTACGCCTTATTTTTTTTTTTAAGAATATGTCATATGCATACAAAATATCACTTTCATATATAGTCGTCATATAAGCGGGAGGTTGATGCATCATTAGACCTGGTTTAACCCATCATTTTATTTACAAAATACCTGTTCCAAGTCGGGAATATGACGGCTTGCCGAAAATGTTTGTGTTGGGTTGTGTTTCCCTGATTCTGTCATATGTTATACGGATTTTCCTTACTACTCTCTCCCTTTGATCGATTCGGACTTTTGTTGTCACTTTTATTCCTTTTCAGATATTCATTTATTTTTTTTTTTGTTATTTCTAAATGATATTCCTACCATTTTGTTTAAAATGCCTTTCTCAATGATTCATTATGCCAAGTTTCTTGTAATTGAATCGATGAGTGGGGAAGTTCATATGTTGTGATTGTCCTCTGTGATTATGAAAAAGAAAGGAAATTGGGTAAATGTCAAGGAGACAACATCCCATATCCAGGTTAAAACGACCCAAAAACAAAGCATCAAGGGTCACCGTACGGTCTTAAACACAGTGAGGAATCTCACACCATAAAGCAAGCTCTAAATGGCCCCCAAAAGGTAAAAAGGTGAATAAATCAATGGAAACAAATCACACCCAATAACCCAAATATAAGGAACTAAAATTTTATAAGAAGATAAGGACAAGCCAATGACAAACATATTCCTTACTTGGGACAGGCGCAAAAATTGCGGTGGGGTTAAACTCGTTTTCTTGGATCCCATCCCCCCCCCCCCCCTATGTGTGGTGAATGGTTAAAAAATAAATACACAAAAAGACTCAAAGTAAAAATCTAAGTAGAAAAAAGACCAACTTATCAAGACGAGTACCCTTACAATGAAGTACATAAAACATGAAGACAATATGTTTGTCGGACAGCGAAAATAGATAACTAATTTTATGTTTGTTAACGATCCCGCAGCCATGAGTAAAAAAAACAGCATTAGTGTAGCATTGTTCAACACTTAGCAACAGCAACAACAACAACTTTTATTTGTCAATGACGACGCCCAAAAGGAGCAGAATAATTACAATTCTAATTCAATACATTTGATTAAGTTTGATTACATTGATTGGAGATGAAACGAACAAATGAGTAATAATAACTAATAGTGAGGATCAAGAAAGGGAGACAACAAACACAGTGTATATAGCATGTTAAATGAATTATATGTGTGGAAGCAGGCACTTAAGTAAAAAGTAAAAAAATAGAATATATGGATATATATATAAAAAATGCTCATGTAACTTGGGAAAATTTTGACTTTCAAGCAATAAATAGATTATGTACTAATTCAATTAGTTTTTATTGACATATTTGTCCTCATTGGACATTAACCAAATAAATGTAGACTTAATGTCTAAAGTAAAGAAATTTTGATATTTTGTGGAAAGGTCAATGAAAAAGTTGGACCTTTCTTGATTAAGTGATGTAGACTGAAGTAAAAAATGGATCTCATCTTCTATAATATTTTTATTACAAATAGCAATGAATTCCCCTCAAAGCGGTATAAGAGCCGTCTTGAACTTACTACCGTATATGGGATTAATTTTGCGTCGGCCTTTGTTCGCGTTTTTGTAGTAAAACAAGGCAGAAATTTATTAGCTGTTCTAAAAGCTCGAGTTTTAAATGGTCATTGAAATTTACGCGGATGCTTGTTTTAGAGCTAGAATGTCAACCGCGAGCATAGTAGAAATTAAACACACGCGAAAATATCCCGATATATATTGTACGATATGATGTACGAGCAGAGCCCATTGTTATACCTTATGATATTTCCCTTATATAATGCATTAGAAAAAAATCGACAATTTGTCAGTATTATTTCTCAAACCAAAAGCCGATATGTTGACCAGTCAACAGTTTTCAGTCTGTTGACCACCTGCCTTATTTTGATTGATTAAAAATATTACGCCTCTATCATACGATCTCCTGTCGTCTGCACAACCAAATTGGTGACGTGAATCGTATTCAGATTAAATGGAGCGTATTGAAAAAAATTGAAAGTTTGCATTTATTACATAGATGTAATACAGATAGATAAATCAATAAAACATATTTTATAGACTAAAACACATTGAAAATGAAAAGGTATAACAAAACAGTTATAGACTGGGTCCTCAAACAACAGCTGTTTCGTTTGACCCTCTGACTAAGCTGTTACACTCAGCATTCGGCTTCGGGCAACAGTCCAGTCCTCGAGTCAAGCAAAACAGCTGTTGTTTTCGGACCCAGTAAATAACTGTATATTGTTGAAGTCCTTATGATTACTTCAACAATGAAAAGACCAATTAAAGTGTTGATCAACTACTTGGTTTTATCACTTTATTTTGTTAGCATTCACTCCATATCCTGTCAGTATTTATAATAACATAAAAAAATCCGAAATGAGAAAACTTGCACAAATAAATAGATTATTGACGTTCCTTGGCAATATAGATATAGCACATACTTTTGAACGTTGAAAATATTTGGTTTAATCGTTACTATTTTTTATGTATAATGACGAACATGGACATTTGAAATATAAGCTATATAACAAGTTTGATGATTTTAATTTCCCAATTGTGAACTTTCCCTTTCTTATCAGCAATAAAGCTACCTCTCCAGCCTATGGAATGAACATTTCACAGCTGATTCGTTACTGTCGATCGTGTAGTTTGTACAGGGATTTTTTAACAGAGCAAAAACAGTGTCAAAAAAGCTGCTTAGTCAGGGATTTGTTCAACCTATGTTAATTTCATCCCTCAACAAATTCTATGGCTGTCACCATAACATCATTGAATGATATGACGTGTCAGTATCCCAAATGAAAGTGTACATTTTCAGCTAGATTCACGTTTTCATGGATTCGACTACCGAATTTGACATTTTTCTAGATTGGCTCACTTACAGTGTGACCGGTGCTGTTAACAGAGCAGGACATGCTTACCCTTCCGGAGCACCCAATGGCTCTCTCACCTTCACTGGAGTTCACAGCGCCTTTGTTTTGAATGTTGTGATATCTATTTCTGTACTTTGTATCTGTCTAACGTCATTGTTTTCTGTGTCCTCGGTTAGGCCATTTCTTTGGACTTCGAATTTTGAAAATTCCATTCCTTTGTTCCTTCGGTATTCTACTGTCGTTGTTTCCTAAAAGGAATAAGTTGACTTTTCATAGGATTGAGTGCAAAAGTAAAACTTGGTATTTACCCCTTGAATGCGCTCTTTTAAATGTATTTTCGTATTATAAATGAGAGTTTCTTTAGGTTTTTATACTTGCTATTTTCAACAAACGTTTCTCTTTATTTGACACAAAAGCAGGTGTACTACGATTTTTAAATGACTTTTTTTTTCAAAAACAAGCAGAACAAAATAAACAAAAAGAAACAACAGAATACACTTTTAAACTGCAAACCATATTTTGGCAATTTGACGATAAGCAGTCATAATGGTATTGTTGTAACTGTAAATGAAGACATCAACTGTTCTTTTACATGTTTTCATAGTCTATATCATTTCAATTTTGTAGACATAGAACTTGTACAAGAGTAAAACATAGGAAAAAAGGGTAAATGCGAAATTTGGGCTAAAAAGGAATTTGCCTTAAATTGCACATGAAAGATACATCATACCGGCTTTATTTCAAGCTTTTTATACCATCCGAAGACCATTTATTTATTCACCTTTGTTCAATAACAAATACTCATTTCTGTAAATTAGGGTTTTTTTTTCTGACTAGCAAAGTAATTTCAACCCTACTGAACACCTGATGTCACTCTGTTTTAAGAGAGTTCACACTGTTAGTGCTTTAGTTTTAGTTTTGTGTTTGTGTGTTTTGTTGGTGTGTGGTGTCTTTGGTCTTCCGTCTTCTGGTGTTCTTGCTTTTGCTTTATCTCTGGACTTTGATTTATGTATCCTTGTATTTTTGAACCTTCAGTATTCCACTGCCGTTGTTTCAGAAAAATTCAAAATTCTGTAAGTTTATTCACACGATGCTTGTTATCTTCGAAATAAAACAAAAATACTTGAATTCTAAATAAACTCCAACAAGAGCAATTCTAGCACATACAAACACATTACTTGGACAAGTTAGATATATGGAAGTGGATGTTTCTGAGAAACAGTGATCCAGATTATTTCAAAAAGATATTTGGTTCGCCATAAAACCGGTGTAATCATGTATTTACTGCTATTAATTACATATACCGATTCAGGGCCACTGTGATTTACATTTTTGAGAGGGTTTTACATCCACATTTTCTTTTCGTTTTTCAACCATTGCTCCTGACAATTCTGTCCGGTACTTTTTATATTCCTCTTATGCAGAAGAAATAACTTAAAAGGCTGTATCATGTATATGCTATTTCTAATTTTTTGCTACTAACAAATCAATATTGGAATAGCCGTCTTGGTATGCAAAAAAGATTTGAAACTGCTAAATTTTTTTGAATATTTAGATTTTGCATTAATGAAAAAAAGTATAATGAAAGGACTCCAAAAATAGAAATGTAAAAAGAGGGGACGACGGGTAGCATTTACAATGGCTACAAATAACATTTACATGCCACAATTTGCTATGGACGCATAGCGAAAAAAACACAAACACAAAGACATAAGACAAAACAAAACAACAATAGGAACCTGGAACAGTCGGACTTGGTACCGGCACTAGCAAAAGCTAGTGGTAGGGTACAACCGGTTTGTGGGTACCCAATTCTCCTCTTTATCTGTCCCGTTTCCCTATAGCAAAATAAACACACGAATAAAGCCCAATACAGGTAGTCTACTAACACCATGACCCAAATCTTGAAAGGAGAGAGAATGGCAACTCGTAATTTTTAAAGATGGGTCCAGGCTTGCTCGCGCTAATCTGCCCGCTACCCAAGGAGCCTAGTCTGCTGGTAAAACACTGTCGCACTATGGAAGAAAAAAATCAAGGTCGTAAACCTCCCGAAGGGTTTGGTCATATATTTCAGTAGACATCGGTAGAGGC
Organism: Modiolus philippinarum; assembly: GCA_002080025.1. NCBI lineage: Eukaryota > Metazoa > Mollusca > Bivalvia > Mytilida > Modiolidae > Modiolus > Modiolus philippinarum. The sequence goes on from MJUU01011728.1 coordinate 34,206, forward strand.
CAAAGTTAACATTTTTCAAATTATTTTTATTCACTGTAAAGGATAATAGACAGGCTTCCCATGACATGTTTTACCATACCAGATATTTAATGTAATAATAGTAAGAATATCTGTATAATAAAACCTTCAATCAGGTCCTGACGTTTCTCTTTAAGTAAACAATTATATCAAAGCATAAATGTTGTAACTTAATATACCAATTCTTACAGCTTTTATTCGATTTTTGTACAACAAAAAACTTGTTTATTCGCCATTCGAACAATAACAAGTTTATAGTTATTCTTAATATCAATTATTTCCCTCTGCTTCACGTCGGGAAATAGTTGTGCCTTTGGAAACCGTAAGCTTACTATTGTCCTCATAGACAGTAAATAGGTGTATATTATTATACCTCAGTTTATGAACATTACTACAAAAAATTCAAAAACATTTTGCCTTTTCCAATTTGTAACTATTTACTGGTCAGTAGTTTTTCAGACTAAGGACTAGCATTGTGAATATTTTTTTTCGGACTTTTTTCCTGCTTACCCATATGATAACAGTTTTGTTGATAATTCAGAATGCTCTGACATAATTGTTTCGAAGTATAACTGTAAACAAGCTAATGCAAATTACAGTGAACACTATTCAGTTTGCAGCAGAATGAATTTGTTGATGAAAATAAAAATAAATATTATGTTTTAAAAATAATACATTTTTTTTTTCAAAAATGGTACAGTGTGTTTAGGAATTGGAGAAGTATTATTCAATAGATAAAAAAAGATGATTTAAAAAATGAATTAAAATTGTAAATCTTGTGTTTTCGATGCAATAAAATACCTATACATGTAGACTCTTTATTTGTGAATAGCACCTTTGTTGTCTCCCTTACCCTAACTATATTGACTACAGCTACGCCTCGGTCAATAGTCAGGGGACAACAAACTTGCTATTCCCTCATAACCAGTCAATAGGTATATTTTTTTTTCTTAAATGATAGGGTTATTGTATGAATTTTGTCCCGGTTTCAATGTAATATTGCAAGAAATTGCAATTGCAAAATATATTCCAGCAAGGATAATAAATCTCAATATTCACACAATAACTCTTTTATTGTATAAGGCCATGGGCTGAAATCACTTTCGTGCACCCCCCCCCACTTATGATCCAGACTGATTTTATTCAATCCATTTATATCTCCTCTTCAAAATCTTAACACGAATACAACCTGCACGCATAAACAGTATAGGGCCACTATTACGGTACACCACACAAAATTCTTGTATTTTAGTTTTATTCTTAATTTTATCTTTTAAGCTCCATAATTTTTATGTGGATAAGTTAGATGTACTGAAATTTGGTATCAAATTGAAGCTTATTTAATATTCATTACAATAAACATAACTTTGGGCACATTACGCTATTTTTATGATCTGGGGATGCAAAAAATATACCCCTCCCCTGCCAAAAATAGCGAAAATGACGATTTTTAAGCTTTCAATTCCTTTCAGATAAATAAATCTCATCATTTGATCTACTTTTATGCCTAATTTATCAGTCGTGATACAATGTTGAAAAAGAAGACCATTAAAGTCCTTAAAATTTTGATTTTCGGTATAAAATTTTTGAAAAATAGAAATTTTCTGAATTTTAGATATTTTCCAAATTTCGTCTTTCTTACTTCTTGATCGTATAAATTTGAATATATATCTAATAATTGCCAATGCAATAATGATTTATGATATGTAAGCAACAAATTACGTGAAAAAATTTTAGTCAGCCTTATTGTGGGATCCGAAATGCCAAAATTAGCACACATCCCTTTAAAATTAAGAGAAAATTAAGAGAAAATTTAAAATATTCAGGCTCTAAATGATAAAAAGAATATGTCTAATGCAAATTATTGTGTCTATTTCACTAAAGCTGACATGCAGAAGTCCATTAAAGTAAATTCAAACTTTTTAGGGTCTTTTTTTGGCCCTTCTGCTCAAAAATTTTATGAAAAATTTTCCGTTTTTCAGAATTATTACTTATTTGACTTAGAGATGTAAAAACTGCACGAATTTGGTATCTAACGTAAAAATGTTGATAAAATATTGTTTCACTATATCTAAGCTATTAGAGAGTATGCTTTTGAACATTTTAGAACAACTAAACTCTCATAAATTGCAAACATATTACCCCTGCGTTAAAATTGCATATTACGATATATCAAATGCATGTTTTAAAAGAAAGTAAAAAAAATAGTATTTTTTGTTCATATATATGCACAGACAGACATATTTTTTGCATTGTTTTAGCATCATTTTCTTGGGGTCGGGGTAAAATTTTCGGTATTTTGAGTTACATTGAACACCCCTGGTTTTCCTACACATTGTTTTAAGATAACTTATATATCCCAAAGACCAATGAATTGGCATACCTGCAGATAAATCCTCCAGATTTGCCACATATAACTATTTAAAAGTGAATTTTGGACAAATCTGAAATGCTGAACATTCCGATTTTTCATCAATTTTGTACCAAATATTGAGTTTAATCTGAAAACTGGGACTTAAAATGACAAATCATGATAAGATTAATGCAACATTTCTATATCCAATGTAGACTTTGCGGGTTTTGGTTATTTTTATGCGAATATAGACCAAAAATGACTACTTTTGGGTGAATTTGTTGGGGTAGGGATAGGATTTTAGGTATTTAGAGTCACATTCAACACTCTTTGCTTTTCTAAACAATGTTTTAAGGCAACTAATGTATCGCACAGAAAAATTAAATGGCATTTCTTCCGACATACCCTCCAAATTTGACATATATTACGTCTCAACAGTGAACGTTGGACAAATTTGAAATACAGAAAATCCCCATTTTTCATCAACTTTGGGCAAAATATTGAGTTTAAGTCAACAAATGGCTATTAATATACCAAATCATGTGGTTAGTCATAAAACTGACCATTTAAGGGAAAAGTTGTTGGAGTAGGGGTAAGATTATCGGTATTCAGAGTCACAATAAACGTTCCATGATTTTTTAAACACTGTTTCCAGACAACTTATATATCCCTTAGAACAATTAATTGGCATATCTGCAGATATATCCTCCAGACTTGCCATATATAACGGGTTAACAGTGAACTTTGACCAAATCTGAAATGTTGAAAATTCCAATTTTTCCTCAATTTTGGGTACAATGTTGAGTTTAAGTCAACAAATGGCTGTTAAAATATCAAATCGTGATGTAATTAATGCAATATTGTCATATTGAACACACTTTTAGCGTGTTTGGGTTAATTTTATGCGAACATAGACAAAAAATTGACAATTTTAGGGAAAATTTGTTTGGGTAGGGGTAATATTTTCGGTATTCAGAGTCACATTAAACACCCCTTGTTTTTCTAAACAATGTTTTAAGACAACTAATAAATCGCTTAGATCAATTAGATGGCAAATCTGCATATATATCCTCCGGATTTGACATATTTAACGATTTAACAGTGGATTTTGGATAAATCTGAAATGTTTAAAATTTTCATTTTTCATTAATTTTGGGATAAATGTTGAGTTTAAGTCAACAAGTGGCTGTTAAAATATCAAATCTTAATGCAGTTCATGCAATATTGTCATATTGAACACACATTTTGCGTGTTTGGGTTAATTTTATGCGAACATAGACAAAAAATTGACAATTTTAGGGAAAATTTGTCGGGGTAGGGGTAAGATTTTCGGTATTCAGAGTCACATTAAACACTCCTTGTTTTTCTAAGCATTTTTTAAGAAAACTTATATATCCATAAAAACAATTAATTGGCATATCTGCAGATATATCCTCCAGATTTTGAATGTATAACGATTTAACAGTGAACTTTGGATAAATCTGAAATGTAGAAAATGCCCATTTTTCATAAATTTCTGACAAGATATTGAGTTTAAATCAACAAATGGCAGTTAAAATACGAAATCACAATAGAATTCATGCAACCTTGTCATATACAACACACAATTGGCGTGTCTTGTAATTTTTATGCGAATATAGACAAAAAATTGACAATTTTAGAGTAAATTTGTTGGGGTAGGGGTAAGTTTTATGGATGTAGGAAATTTATAATACTTCAAAACTGCCATAATTTGTACCAGTTGTGAAGACAACATTATGTACTACCATTTTATTCCATCTTTTCATGAATTTGAACCACTCATAGATAAGATGTGACACAAAAGGGACAAAACTTTGTCGAAAACGAAAATATTCAAAGATGTGCTTTGTTTGTCTATTTAAAAGTGATAGTTTGGTCATTCAAAACATATTTACATTATGTTAACATGCTTAATTTTTGAGAAAGGACATTAAAAGACTAAAAACAATTCCAACAATTATGAAATGAAAAAGATACTGGTTTCTAAGGACCGTTGAACTTACACGATTTCGAGAAAAATCTTAAAATTTATGTCAACATTTCGAAGGGGTAGGACTAAGATTTTTCAATTTTTATAACGGATTGGGTATAGAAATGGTACTTATGTGGAATATTTGTAAAGCTAATACCATAGGCTATTATTCTATACCATTTTTTCATAACTGAGAGGCACCAATCAACAATTTGAAGCAATTGAAAGAAAAACTTTGAACAAAAACGAAATTTTCCAAAATTTCGTTGGGAGGGTCCAAAAAGGGGGCCTGTTCCAATAATGCGTGCAGGTTATGCTCATGTTAACATGTTTAATTTTGAAGAGGGGATATAGAAGGACTGAAAAATATGGGTGGGGATCATAAGTGGGGGGTGCACGAGGGGTTATTCCAGCCCATGGACTATACGCACTGACGTTATCTCACGAAATTAAATACACAACGTCAAATTTAAAAGAATATTTTTGTTATAAAAACAATACGGAAAAGTGGTGGAAGTCATAATTTCATTACACACGATTATCCTAACATGATCATTTATTAACGTAACGATACTAAATAGTGATTGACGAATTAAGTAGCAACATGAAATATGAGTCGGGATAAAATTCAAGGAATAATTTCATTCTTCAGGGAAACTCAAACCATGAATTGCCAATTAACAGAAAGCATGATATTGTCATATCTACAGACATATAGCCTTCGTCACATTCGTTAATGTGATGTACGGTTTAAACATACATTGATGGTTGGTCTTCAAACTACTTTTAGCTTCTATATGGAATAAAAAAGATAACAGGAAACACCTACAATGGCCGAAAAACATAGCCACATGCCAGAGAGTAAATAGGAACTGCACAAGAAAAAACCCACAATAAAAATACAAAAGACAAACATAAACAACGATAGGAACTCGGGACAGCCGGACTTGGTACCGGCACTAGCAAAAGCCAGC